>JAODAL010009283.1:0-111880 GCA_025379985.1 Phyllomedusa bahiana | reverse complement strand
AATTCATATTAGAAGGCCATTTAAGTGCCGGTCGGTTTGACTCCTGAGTACTTTTGTCCCATAAGAAATAATGTAAGGCTAAGTCTCCGTTTTTTCAGCATTTCTCGTTTTATAAAAACACTAATAAAAAAAAAAACTGAAAAAAAGGCCCCTTGGGTTTTGTATAGAAAAAAACATCCTGTTGTCTCCACGAACATTTTTTTTTCTGCTCTTTTTTTTTAAAAAATGTTGAAAAAAAAGGGAATTGGCAGGGCGGGAAAATTTCCCTTTTGGGGAAGTCTATAAAAAAGGGGTCGGATGTTTTTTGAAGAAACCCCAAAAAAAAGGGTTTTAATGTTTGCTTTTCTGCAAAAAAGAACGTAAAAAAAGACAAAAAAAAATTTTTTTATTTTCCCGCCTAGACTACTGAAAACATCCTTCTCTGGGGGCCCCCCCGGCTGCCCTCGCTTCCCCCCCAATCCATTTTTAAACTCTGTCCCCCTTTTTTCCCACCTCTCCCTCGCTACCCCTTGCCAACCCCCTTAAATTTGGCTTCCCATTGCCCAGGGGAAGTTCTTTTTAAAGTTCTACCCCCAATGCCCTAAAAGGGGCTTCCTAAAATCTCCCCCCCACAACATCTCTGCCCAAATTTTCCAAAAATATCCCCTCATGCACTCTCCGCTCCTCACGGCCCTTTTCCCATTGCTTCCCCCCCTTTTACCCAAGTTTCCCTCCCACAACCCCCTCCAAGATTCCCCGTGTTTTCACCCACACTTTGGAACTAATTCCCCAACCCCCAAACGCTCTCCCCCATTTTTCCAACCACCCTTAAAAACCCCAAACCGGGAAAAACCTCATTTCTTAAATGCTTGCTAAAACCCTTCACAAAACCTTGTCATTACTTCTCCCAAAACATGTCCGCCCCTCACTCCTGTTCTTTCCCCCCCCTTTGGTAGATTGTAGCCCTCCCCGGGAAAGGGTTTCCTCTCCCCCCTTCTGTGGTGAAAATTTTCATTAAAAATTTAAATAAATGTATTTTTTTGAAAATGTTATGTATGTAACCCCCGAATGTACAGCCCCCGGGAAATCAAATGGCGCTATAAAAAATAAAAAATTAATAAAAATTAAAAAAAATTTAAAGGGAGCAATAAAAGGGAAAGGTTTAGGCCGTTTGGGGTTTTGTTTAAAACAGGGTCAAATAGAATGCAATTTAAAAGGATTTCGGGGAAGTTGGGGAAAGGGGGGGTATTAAGGGGAGAGAAAAAATAAAAATTTCCCAACGGAAGCGTTATCAGTTATATCATCGTTCTGTTTTTTGTACTGCTTGAAGTTTTTTCTTTGTATAGCTTTTGATGTTTGGAAAGAGAATATGACGTTTTTTGCAAATATTCTGTCTTTCCTCTCCTTTAAAAAAATTTAAAAAAAAAAAAAAAGAAAAAAAAAAAAGAACACTCTAGTCAACTGGAGCAGTGCTTGATTGCTGGAACATAACACAAAGAAGACAAAAAAGAGAACCCCTGTGTCATTGTCCGCCCCCTCCATCCGTGCAGAAGATATAACACAGTCTTAAGTCTCACAAAAAAAATTTTTATTTTCTGCCCTTTTTTTTTTAAAACTTTGTTGAAAAAACAAAACTAAAAACAATTTACCTATTTTAAGAAAGGGTCGGGTTTTTTCAGAAATTTCCAAAAAAAAGTAAATGCTTTGAAATTTCCAAAAAACATAAAAAAAAAACAAAAAACTGACTTTTTTCCAGCAGCTTTTGACAGTGGACAAAAAAAAAAAAACAGTTTTATGAACCATTTAAGGATTTGGTTTTCAGTGAGTTTTTTTTGCCCGTGCCCTAAGACAAAACCCCCCCCCCAAAAAAGTTTTTTAAATTGGGTTTTGGCGCCCACCAATGCCTTCTGGCTGATCATGGCCTCCAAAAAGCTATTACCATCTGTTGTCATTTATCCACTGAAGAAAAAAAGGAAAATACAAGCGCTCCCTGATGCACAAACTAACAACTTTACAGTAGGTGTCTTCATGCACATCAGCACACTCACCTTTGGATGTTGTGCAAACTCAGAAGGCACAACTCTCCTTAGCGCAGGGTGTCAGAATCACGACACGTAAAACATAAACATGAGGCCGCAGCTGCTCCATGGGTTCCTCCCCATTTATTACGTGCGGTGTGTTCAATAAAGATCAATACTGAAGGGACCAAAATTTATTTCCCTGGATCCATTGAAGCTCAAACTAGACCAAATTACCATGGACAAAGGCGGGTTTTACACTCTTCATTAAAAATAAAAAAATTTTTTACTGAAAACTTGTGTTACAAAAACCCTGGGACTTCCCAGGGGTTTTGATCTTGAGTAAAAAAAAAACCTGAGGAAGTACCTATGGTACATAATGCGTAGTTTACAATAAAAGGGTTTTCTTTCTAACTGAAGAACGTCAGTGCTCTGTGTCCGTGGTATTTTGGTCTAGTGTGAGCCTAACCGGACCCTGGGATAAGAAGTTTTGGTTTCTTTGGAATTGATCTTCATGTATCCACAGCAATTATAGCTTCTCCATCTCTTCAATTCTTAGAGACCTTTGCTTTGTTACTACTCTTACTCCTTTTGCTGCTTCTCCGCTTTAAAGGGGATTTATCACCTAATCCGGTCAGCTGTTTTCTTGTAGCTTGATTTTCTCAGTTCCTGAAATCCAGGGGCGTTTCTTCCCCACCCAGCTGGGTGTTTCTTAAGTGAAGGGGGATGACGTCGTCCGCCCCTTCACTGTTCCTGCTCGCTCCTGAGTCCGTGTGCTCCCCCCCACCCCCCCCTCTGAGTGCACATGTCACTGTGTCGTTCCTCTCCCATATGCAGTCTTATTTTGTAAAGAGCTGTTTACATACCACAGGGCTACATTCAGTCTAGACATCTTCTATGAACTCAGAGCACTGATCTCTTCTCCTCTCACAGTTGGGGGTTTGTTACAGTTTGAATCCACCCTTCATGAACCATACAGGGGCGGGACAGACCCTTTCTCCCTTCATTTTTACACCCAGGAGCATTAAGGGAAACCGGGCACAATTATACTTTTTTCGGGTTTAAGAAAAACGGGCGGGTGTAAAACTGGGGCTTCTGCTGGCTTTTGCAAAGTGAAATTTTTTGGGGCCCCTTATTCGAGTAAAGGGGCGGGAAATTTCCCACCTCCCGGGAAATACGCCCGGGGGGCCAGACAAAAAATGTAAATTATAAAACCTCACCAAAAAAATTTGAAAAAGGGGGGATCCGACCGGCCTGGGGGAACAGGTTTTACAAAAAAACCGAAGAAAAGGCAACTGTGAAAAAGAAAAGCTTTGCAAATGACATCCAATTCCCAAAGTTCTTTGTTTTTTACTGCCCCCTTATTTTTAAAAGCCCCATTTAAAATTTAAAATTTAAAAACCCCCTTTTAAATGGCCTCTTCATTTTTTGGTGGGGGTTGAGTATTGTTGATTTTTTGCCATCCCCATACGAAGGGCCAATTCCTTCACTCTCATACTTAGCAAAAAGTTCTTTTTAAACAATTTTTTTAAACTATCAAAAAAATATTTTTGACATATTGACAAGCAATATATGACTATTATATGTAATCCCCAAAAAAATGGGTGGTTGTTTATTGTTATATAATGTTTTATAGTGAAGATGGCCCCAATCCCGTCCATTTAACCATTTAGTTGCCACAATAAAAGCAAACGGGGCAAAAAAATTTTTTTTGGAAAAAAGGGCCATGGTCCAAATTTTCCCGTACTAATTACCCCCACAATGCAATTGTAAGGATGCCAAACGGCTGTCACTGCAGCCCAGGGAAACCCAAAATTAAAAAGGGCCCCCCATTTACTGGGGCCCTCCCTTTCAAACCCCATTACAAACTTGCCCAGGCAGGGTGAAAAAAAAGGGGGCTAAAATTTAAAAGGGAAGTCATCAATAGTAAAAGTAAAGGGAGAAAAAGTATGCAAGCACTCACACCCCCCTTTCCCTGTGTTTCAATAAAGCTTTTTTCTCTGTTTAAAAATTTTCCCCCCAAAACCCCCCTTTTTTAACCCCTTCCCCCATTTTGCAGAGGGAGCAATGTGTTTAAATTGTTTGACATAAAAGTTTTGAAAGCTTTCCCGGATTGGTAAAGGGCCCCTTTCACACGGCTTATTTTTTCCGCGGGGTTGGGGCCGTTCTGGGGCGCCGGGGTTTGCGCTTCAGTAACGGCGCCAACCATCGGAGTCATTAAAGGTTTAAAACCACGTTTTCCCTTGAGAACAGTGGGGTTTTCCCCGCTCCTCCCCGCCGGCCCAATCCCCGCCCGGGGGGAAAAAGGGGCATCCCATTATTTTAACCGGCGCTAGCGCCGTAATAATGAAATTGTCAAATGGGGCCGGGTAGGGGGCGCCCCCGCCCCCCCCGGGCGCCCCCCTTATTCCCCGAGGGAATTTGTGAGCCACAAATCCGCCCGGGAATAAGCCGGGAACAGGGCCTTAGGTAGCTTTGTAAAATATAAGGGTTTAGGCAGCAGGGTTTTATGTCATACTGTAAAGCTATAATGGTGGGGTAGGGAATAATCGATAGGGAACCTCCCTAACCCTTTGCTTTTAAGTATTTTTGCATGTTTTTTTTTTCCACCCCAAAAATTTGGTTAATAAATATTTTCAACATAAAAAAAAAAAAATTGAAAAAATCAATAACATTTTTTGCATTGAAAAACCCCCTTTCTCAAAGTGCACATCAAAAATTATAAAAATTTGGGCCCCCAAGGGGAACTGCAGGAAATCAAAAAAAAAATGCTTTTTAATTACAGCCCAAAATAAACGTTTTATGACCATTAGCTAAAAACCCAAAAGAACCTAGACGGGCGGGGAAAAATACCAAAAAGCTCTTATTTAATTTTGTAAAGGGTTTCCCCTGGAGCGGTGCAAAAACGATCCCCAGCTGGTGGAGGACCCCTAGACCAAGACAAACCATCCATGGGGGTCCCAAAATGCTAAAAAGGTGTTCATGTCGGGGGAATTTAGGGGCCGGGGTGGGTTGATTGGAATCTTTTGTCAGCTCTACCAAACTGCCCAACCATTTCAGCATTCCTTGCAGAAAACCCCAAACCAAACCCCAGGGTAGACAATCAGTATGTAAAGGTTTTTAAATTTTGTACAAGGATGGCTTAAAACACCAAATGGGTTTGAGATTTCCCTTTCCAATGGTGACTGGGAAACAGAGAACACCATGAAAACTTTCCCCAAAACCCCAAACGCTCCACCACCCACTTGTTTTTCTTCCAGAAAGGGGTTGAAAGTTTTTTTGTTCCTAAATTTTTCCCTCACCTGACAAGCCAAAAATCCAATAATGGGAAAAGGGGGGAAAACCCTTTTTCCCAAATCATTCAACTTAAATTCCCAATACTGCAAAAAAAAATTTTGAAGTTTTTTTTCCCGGTACAACGGTTTACCCAAAAAGTGAAAGGAAAACCCGGGCGGGCCCCTGGGCCACCATTACGCAGTATTTTTTCATTTAACGGGTTTTTTCGATAAAATGTCGGGTTTAAGGCATCGGGTTTTATTCTGGCGGGAGCAAACCCCACGGTACCAAGTCATCCCCCTTTTTCCCCCCTTCAAAACCAACGTTCATCTCTACATAAAAGGGAAATAAAGGGGTTTCTACAATTTCCACCTCACCAAAAGTTTACAAACTGCGCATTTTTTCAAAAAAAACCCCCCCCTTTTGGGGGCCCCCAAAAAAAAAATAAATCACCCTTTTTGGGCAACCCCTGAAAAAATTGCCCTGTTTCCCCCCACGACAGCAACGAGGGACAGCCGTGCAGAGGGCCTTCACACACCTTAAACCCCCCACCAACCCAGCTCCCCAAACCCCGGACTTCCTTCATAAGCAACATGCTCCGTTTGTCGGAATGAAAAATGTTTCTTAATATTTTTTAGAAAAAATGGGCCCTGTGTAAAACAAAAACATTTTTAAAAAAGGATTCCCCCGAAAAAACCCCAACCCTTGCGGGTTGGTACAAAAACTGGGTAAAGAAATTAAACAAAATAGAGGAAAAATGTTCTTTTGGGCAAAGGGACCCGGGAAATAATTTGGAGGGCCTTTGGGCAGAGAAGTGGCAAAAGGGGTTTTCATAGGGGAAGAAAAAAATTCCTTTTCCATTAAAAACTTTTTTTATGGAAAAATTCTGGGAAAAAAAGGGGGGAAAAGGGGAATTTTATGAACAGAAAAACCTTAATTGAAAGAAAGCCAGTATCGGGGAAACACTGCCAAAGAAAAATAGGATAAAGGGGGGGTTTTTAAAAGGGGCCCAGGATGTTGGGGGGATAAAGGGACTGCACATGGGGACCCGGAAATTTGGGGCCATTGATTTTTTTGAAATTAATATATCCCTATTTTTAATTTTCGGGGAAACTTTTTCCCTGGGAAATGAAACTAAACTGGCTCTACAAAATTTAAAAAAGTAAGGTGATGACAAATTGCTGAAAAAATTAACTTTTTAATTATTTTTTAAATTTTAAATTGATAAAATATATTTATTTAACATAACAATACATTTTGCTTGTTTGCTTCTCCCTTACCCTTATTATATTGGGACATATTTGGTTTGCTGCTCATACCAACTTGTCAACGCTATGAAAAAATTTAAATCTCCCAAAATGTGATTGGTGAAAGGTCAAAAAATTTTTTGGGCCCCGGTGTTCACAGGGAATTTTTTGCGGGTATAAGGGGCTTTCCCCCCCGGCACAGAGAAAAAAACCGCAGGCATTACCGACTGGCATTTGCTCTGTTTTGGCGCCGTGTACACTGTTTGCAGAGAAAAACCCTCCCCCTTTTTTTTGAAATTAACCCCTTTTGTTTCATTTCCCCCTAAAAACCCGGGGGAAAAAAGAACATTTTCAAGGGTTTTTTGGAAATGCTGGGGTTTTTAAAAAAAGGGCCCGGGGGAAAAACCCTGCATTTGGGGACGGCGAAAAGGTTTTTTTCATAGAGGTCTGTCCCAAAAGTCTAAAAAAACCTGCCGTGGGGACATCCCCTAACAATGACTGTACACAAAATACTTTATACCTGTTTTTTGGTGGATTTAATAAAAACATGTTTAAAAAAAAAAAAGAAGAAGGGGGGGGGGGAAAAAGAAAAACATGAAGAAACCTCATTCCCCAAAATTTTTAAAAAGCCCGCTGGTTAGACCAACATGGAAAAGGGTGTACAGTTTTTTGGGCACCTTTGAAACGGGAAAAAACATTTTTAACCCTTTGAAACAGGTAAAAGGGGGGGCAAAAAAAAATAAAAAAGGGGGCCCCTTGGGGGGAACGGGCAAACCCAGAAAGAAAATTTTTCCAGGTTTTGGGGGGTTATTTTTAGTTAATAAAAAACAATTTTGAGGGGAAATTTAAAAAAAAATTTCAAATTTAAAAAAAACTTTATGTCCAAATTTTTTTTTAAATTGGATACCGGGATGAAATTCCAAAAACCAAAGGGGGAACCCTTCATTTCTAGAGGAAAATAAAAACCAAGAAAAAACCCATTTTAAAAGGGTTTCTTTTCAATGAAATTTGAAACCCCATTTTAAAAACTTACTTCTGGGAATTAGAAAAAGAAGGAATTTGGGGGTTCCGGGCCACAAGTAAAAACTTAAGGAATTCTGGAGAAGGGGGTTTTTGGAAAAAAACAATTTCCAGGGAAATTAAAATAAAATTAATATAAAAAAAGGGTTTAGTGACCAGGATTCTGGAAAAAGGGTCTGGAAAAAATTTCAAATGAAAATAAAAATAACAAGTTATGGGGTTTAAAAAACCGTTTGATTTTTTAAAAAAGGAAGGGAAGGGTTCGGGGGGTTGGATACATTTCAAAAATTTTAAAAATAAACAATTTTATAGGGACCAAAGGATTTTTGGAGAAGGGCGGATACATTTCTAGAGAAAATAAAAAAACTTTTAAAACCAGGTTTATGGGGTTTGGAACCAGAAAAAAAATATTAAGAAGGGTCGGGAAACAATTTTTCAAATTAATTGTAAAAATTAAGGAACAAATTTAAATTGGGAACCAGGATTTTTCTTTTTGGAGAATTTTTTTTCTGGGGGGCCCAACAATTCTAGATGTAATAATAAACAAGTTATAGTGCCCAATTCCAAGGGTTGGATATTTTGAAAAAATTTAAAAAGAAAGAATTTTCGGGGAAGGGGTTGGAAAATTTTTGGGAAAAAAACAAGTTAAAAGGGTTTCCAGGAAATTTTTTGGAAAAACAAGGCCCGGTTTCAAACCCTTAATTTTTAAAAAAATAGAACAATTTAAAAATTGACCGGGAAATTCTGGAAAAGGGGGTTCGGAACATTTCTAGATGTAAAAATATAACAAGTTAAAAGGGACCAGGATTCGGGAAAGGGGTCTGGAAAACATTTCTAGATGTAAAAATAAAAACAATTTATAGTGACCGGGAGCCCTGGAAAGGGGACTGGAAACATTTCTAGTTTGTAATAATAGAAAAAAGTTTTATTTGACCGGGATTACTGGAAAAAGGGCGGGATACATTTCTAAAATTAAAAAATAAAAAGTTAATAGTGACCATTTTTCGGGAAGAAGGTTTGTTGACCAAGTTTTTTCCCCAGGGCCAGATTGGATTTGGGAAAGGAATTTTTTCCCTAAAAAAAGGGAAAATTGGCTTTTTACCTTGGGGGGGGGGGGGGGTTTTTGCCTTACTCTGGACCAACACTTTAGCAAAAATAGGCGGAATTTGGGGGGGGCCCGGGCTTTTTTTAGGCCTTTAAAAAAAAAATGAAAACAAGTAATCTTTACAGACATTTTCACCCATCACAATCATTGTTACAATAGCCCTAAAACTGCGTAAATATCCTCATGCAGCTACACGGGGCAAAAAATTTTTCCCCCCATCCTTTTAAACTTTCCCTTTTTCATTGACTTCCACTGCCGACCTCTTTATAAAAACTCAAACTTTCCTTTCTGAACAAAACAAAAATAAACCTTTAATGCCCAACCCCTAAAACCACCTACTGACTGTCGCCTACTCTATGACAAAATGTTCAAATTTCCGGGCCCCCCACAAACTCCCACTGTGTTTTTTTCCCTTTTTCACTAATCAACCATTACAAACTCTCTCTCCGGAGCTTTCTGAAATGCACGTTCTCTCTGTAAAAAACCTCTACAATGACAAACTTTTTATTTCTTGTAACCAATCCTTCCTGTAATCTCCAAAAAAAACCCCTTTCCCCCCTTGCCTTTTCCCCCAAAACCTTTTTTTCTGGCAGCAAACATGGTGGAGGTCTTAGCCTCCTTTTTCTTTTGGGTTTCCCTTTTCATTTAAACCTCAACCCTTACTTGCCTTCCCTTCTTGTAAAGTACATTCTGTTTGCTTCATTTCTCCCCCCCGGCCTTAAAGGGTGGCCATCACTAACCTTTTCAGGGGCCCCCCACCCCCTTTGACTATTTAAACCAAACCTAGCCCTCCCTTTTCTTTTCACCTCTCCCCGCATTTCCCTTCTCCCAAATTTCCCTTTCCCATTTGGTTTCCCTTTGGGCCCACCCGAATCCGTTCAAGTTATTAACCTTGACCTACAAGGTTTTTTCCCCAAAACCCTCTCCCCTCCATACATCCCTGCCCTTTTTTTTCTAAAAACCCTTTCCCCCACACAATCTCCGCTCCTCCCCGACCTTCTTCTCTGCTCTCCCCTGTCAACTCCTCACAAACCCTAAAAGACATCCCCCGGGGTTTCCCCCCCATACCCCGGGAACTAAAAAAACCCTCCCCCCAGCACCTCAGACCCCTCCCCCACTCTCACTTCCCCTAAAAGAAACCCTGAAAACCCATCCCCCTCAGGTTTGGGCCTTTTAAAACCCAACAATAACCCCTTTACTACATTTCCACCCCACAAACATTTTCTGCCCCTCCCTTCTGTCTCTTCCCACCTTGTAAACTTTTAAACCCCTCAGGGGCCAAGGAAACCCTCTCTCCTTCGTACCAGTTGTTATTTATTAATTTGTCCCCTTTTGATTTTTTTGACCTTTTTTTATGTATGAAACCCCTAAAAAAACAGCCTCGGGAAACCCAAAAGGGCGCTCAAAAAATAAATAATAAAAAAAACTCCCCCAAAACTCATCCCCTTACCTCCCACCCCAAAACCTTTTGGGTCACTTTCTTCCTCCACAGCCACTTACAAAGAGGGAGCACATTAGACCTTGTTTTCCCCGTTTCTATCCCCAAATCAAAACCTTAAACTTATCTCTCCCCATTTTATTTATGTTTTCTTCAATTGCCAGAATCTTGCACACGTTTGTAGATACCTCCAATGTCTTGATAAACATGCTCATTCCAACCAACTTCTACTATGTGTTTTCTTCATGTCGCTGATGCAATTTTCTGCAACACCACAATGACTCACACTCTCAACTCATTTGTCCCTCTCACACAAGAGAATTCAACAAATTATCAGGCACACCAACCTGACAAGGAAACTGAGAGAAGCTCTCAGGATTGAAGAACAGCAGTAGAAGAAAACCCAGAAGACTGTTATACATACAAATACAAACACTTTTCAACTTCAAGTCTGTAGTCACTTCTGCTAAAACATTCAACGTCACTACTATCATGTCTTCTCTGTCTCACAATTTCAGTTACCTAATACAGGCAGTCCCCGACTTACGTCGTTCCGACTTACGTCTGTCCCCTAGTTACGAACGGGGACCGGAACGACGCAAGCCAGGGACAGCCGACAGCGTTCAGGTGCTGCTGTGGCCCGGGCGCTGTCTGCGATCTTCGCAGCTGTATGCGACTCCTGGGAGCGCATACAGCTGACTCTCCGGTCCGCGTCCGGGCACTGCTATGGCCCGGGCACCGGCGGGCATCTCTTCTGCTGTATGCGACTCCTCCCGGAGCGCGTACAGCAGAAGACTCTATATTGCAGAGCAGAGAGCGAGCATTCCCGGCTCCGCAATAGAACTCCGGAAGGCCGCAAGCAGACTTGCGACCTCCCGGAGTCTCCGACACAGGCAGCGCACGATGTCATCACGCTGCCTGATGACATAACCGGCCTGTGCCAGAAGACCAGGAGTCGGAGGTAAGCCTCGGAGCAGCGGGGGAGTGAGGTATTTGGTTTTTTTTTTTTAATAAGCCCTATCTATACCTGCCTATGAGGGGCCTATACCTGCTATGGGGGACCTATGCCTGCCTATGAGGGGCATATACCTGCCTATGAGGGGACATATACCTGCCTATACCTGCTATGGGGACATATACCTGCCTATACCTGCTATGGGGGACCTATGCCTGCCTATGAGGGGACATACCTGCCTATACCTGCTATAGGGGACATATACCTGTCTATCAGGGGACATATACCTGCCTATTCCTGCCTATGAGGGGACATATACCTGCCTATACCTGCTATGGGGGACATATACCTGCCTATGGGGTACATACCTGCCTATACCTGCTATGGGGACATATACCTGCCTATAATTACACACCATACATGTACTAAATATATTGGTTCCGACTTACATACAAATTCAACTTTAGAATTTAAGAATGAACCTACAGTCCCTAACCCGTATGTAACCCGGGGACTGCCTGTACTTTCAATTCCCTACCCCATCTCTCATCGAACAATATCAGAGTAAGCCTCATCTTCCCGCCCCCTACAACCTTTCTATACAACCTGGTGCTCTTTTCCAATAACCGTCTTCTCCAGCATAACAGATTCTAAACCTTCCAATTTACTCTCAAAATTGCACTTCACAACCCATGAACCTGACCCAATCACACCTTATTAAGAACCTCACTACTGTTTTAATCTAACCCTTTAACCTTTCACTAACTACAGGTGTTCGACCTCCATTTTATTTCAAAACACGCAAGCAGCACACTCATATTTAAAAACCTATTCCTTGGCCCAGTATCAGACTTGGATCCTCCGGTGGGCCCAGGGTCCGACACAGTGGGGCCGCTGCTGCCCTGTAGTGGAGAGGGCCCATCCCACCCTGTACTGCTTAACCGGGCAGCGGCGTAATAAAGTGACTTCATCGTGCCGCTGCCTTTCCTCGGCCGCACAGTGCCATCACTCTGCGACTGAGGAGACACCAGTGTCGGGCAGAAGAGGAAGACGCTCGGCCACTGAAGGAGCTAAGGGGAGTATAAGTGATATCATTTTTAATGGCGGTTACCTGCCTGGAGGGACATATGTATATACCTGCCTGAGGGAACATATATACCTGTCTAACTGATGGGGCCTACATATACCTGCCTAACTGAGGGGGCCTATAAACACCTGCCTGAGGGAACCTATATGTGCCTGCCTAACTGAGGGGACCTATATAGCTTCCTATCTGATGGGACTTATACACCTACCTAACTGAGGGGATCTATAGAGCTTCCTATCTGATGAGGGGAGCTATAGAGCTACCTGAGGGGACTTAAATGCCTGTAAATAAAGAGTTGCTGGAAAATTGAGGATTCTAAGATATTTGTGTCCAAATCTGCAGGAACGGGTTTTGGCCGGGAGAAGTCAGCATGAAGGTGTGGACCGGATGGAAAAGAAAAGGGAACGTGAACGACTCATCGGAGAAACGTCATCTGTGAGTCACTAAATGTACCTGAATTGTAATCACTTATATGTGTGCAAAGTGTAATGGTTTATATTCAGTAATGGTGTGGCGGTATTATTCAGTCTCTATATAGTGGTGATATGTGGTCATGGTCTTGAGGTATGATTCAGTTACTATGTGGTGGTGATATGTGGTCATGGTGTTGTCGTATTATTCAGTCATTATGTGGTGGGAATATGTGGTCAGGGTGTTGTAGTATTATTCAGTCTATACATAGTGGTGATATGTGGTCATGGTGTTGTGGTATTATACAGTCATTATGTGGTAGTGATATATAGTTATAGTGTAGTGGTATTATTCAGTCATTATGTGGTGACGATATGTGGTCATAGTGTTGTGGTATTATTAAGTCACTGTGGGGGGGGACATGAGGTTATGGTGTGGTGCAATTATTCAGTCACTATGTGGGAATGATATGAGGTCATGGTGTGGCGGCATTATTCAGTTACTATGCGATAGTGATATGTGGTCATGGTGTGGCATTTTTCAGTCACTATGTGGTGATGATATATGGTCATGGTGTGGTGGCATTATTCAGTCAAAGTAGTGATATGTGGTCATGATGTTGCAGTATTTGATCTTAATTATTGGAGAAGGAGGATATATATCTTTAGACCTTTTATGTTCACCACCGGTGTCCTGCTGCAGTTATGTGAGGGAGACTCAGAAGACCCAGCACTCCATTTTGATTATCGATTAGTGTGATGATGTCATCACATTGGTTTGTAGAAGCTGAAGCAAGACTGGGTGGGGCACCCTACAGGTGGTAGAGACAGCGAGGCAAAGTGGGCCCCTAAAGTAAGCTCCTCTGGTGGTCCCTATACCACCCGAGTCCAACACTGCCTTAGCCCACACTCTTTGTCCAGCTATAGTCCCCTTCAATTGTTGCCTTTTGAAGCTCCTGAAACAACAGGTCTGTCTTTAACTGTTCTCCTATCTCTCATCCAGCCTCAACACTGTGCTGAAATATTTTCTTTTTTAAATCAGATAATTTTTATTAAACAATTAATGCAGATACAGAATAGAACGTCTCTTACCATTATTTTTTACATCAGGATACATACATATACAATCATTTTTCTTTTTAGATAAAAAACTAGGAGTATATGAATATGTCCGTACCATATATCTTGATAAGTGCTTTCAGCAGTATTAGCATACAACCATAAACAAACCCCAACCATCCCACCCATACCCACCAAACCAAGAGCAGTACCCATGATTTTTTTTTTTAGCAACTTTTAATCAAGGACAGAAGTCACTTTGCCAAGAGTGTCTACTCCTTTTGTTCAACTAACAGTAATAGAAATGGACAATGCTCCCATTCCTTGCGCCAATCCTGAATTATGTAGCAGTAAGGAACGAGAAGGCAAACCTGGGGAATTGAGTCAAGGGCTCCATATACCTTCATATTTTCTCAGAGCATTTCTTTTTAAGTATAAGCCCTCTCCAATCTGATGACATTGTTTAATTTGTTTACTTATTCGGTTATGGTTGGTGGAGAAGACTGAATCCATCTAAAGGCAATTAACTTTCTGGCCATATATAACATTCGGGAAATGCTAATTCTTTGTTCCACATCAAATACTATATCTTCTAAATAGCCAAGTACACAGGTAGTGGGTCTAGAGGGATATCAATTTTATGAACTTTGCTAATTAACTGGATAACCTCTTTCCAGAAGTTGCCCAATTCCCTGCACTCCCATATCATGTGCAAAAGCTGGGCCTCTTCCATTTCACATCGTGGGCAACTGGAGTCTGACCTAATACCCCATTTGAATAGTTGGAAAGGAGTTTTATAAGCTCTATGCAACAACATAAGTGCTGAAATATTTTCAACTAAAGTCACTAATGACCTAGTAACTGCTAAAACCTCAGACTTTTAAGCTGTGGCCTTCCTCCTAACCTCTCTTTCTACATTACTTAGTGCTCCTTCTTCTAGACCTATCGTATCTTCCACATTACTCTGTGGTTTTCCTCCTCCTCCTAAACCTGTTGTCTGCATTCTACATTATTCTGTGCTCCTCCTAGGCATGTCCTCTACCTTCTCTACTCTGTGCTCCTCTTCCTAGGCCTGTTCTCTGCCTTCTATATTACTCTGTGCTCCTTCTCCTAAAACTGTCCTTTGCACTTAGTGTTCCATCTTCTAATCCTGTCCTCTGTATTTTACATGACTCTATGCTCCTCCTCCTATGCCTGTCCTCTGCCTTCTACATTACTCTGTGTTCCTCCCATTAGACCTGTCCTACATCCACTATATTACTCTAAGCTCCTTCTTCTAGACCTGTCCCTTGCCTTCTACATTACTCTGTGCACATCCTCCAAGACCTGTCCTATGCCAGTTACATTACTCTAAGCTTCTTCTTCTAGACCTGTCGTCTGCCTTCTACATTACTATGTCTCTTTTGCAGTACTTTGTGTACCTTCTTCTAGAACTGTCCTTTGTCTTCTACATTACTTTATTTTCCTCCTAGACCTATCCACTGCCTGCTACATTACTCGAAGCTCCGTCTTCTAGATCTGGGGCCTACCTTCTACATTACTCTGTGTTCCTCCTCCTAGACCACCTACCCAGTGTTACTTGGTATAACTGTGGTAAATCTAAAACTGATGAACAGCAATACCCTCACAGAGAGACATGTATACTTATAACGTTTATGACGATCAACCTGGGGGCATGGGCCACAAGGGGCAAGGCCTTTCAAATCCTCCCCTGCTGGCTCTGCTCAGCTATCTTTGATAACTCTACATAAATTCATAAGCTTGTCTCAAAGATTTAGCTATGCATATGTAAGAACGCAAGAAAGGTGCAGTGAAGCTGATGAATAGAGAAGAATATGTTACTTCTCTCCATTTAGTGCTTACTACTTACCTGAGAAGCTATCTGCAGAAACATCTTCTGTACACTGCTCATCACCCCACACATATGTCTCTGAAACACTAATAATGTGTAGATCTTCCCCCTGAGTCATAAGCTGCAAAAGAAATATTGTAAAATTCACCAGACAGTAGAAGTCACAGGGAATGTTATAAATGAGCAGAAAAGATCATTATTTTGTATGATGAATAAAAACTACAAGAGATCAGAAGTTATCTGAGCCCAATATCTACTGGTCTCCTGAAGAAACCCAACCAGCAGTGTCCAGAAAGGTGAGAAGATCAGGACACCATCTAATGTCTATGGTCAGCTTTATTCCTGCAGCTCCTCCATGTATAGGTCATATAATACTGCTGGATAAACAAGACTGAACACAAGACCTTCTCAGCCCTTCTACACATCACAGGGAATTTTTTGGAGAAACCTTCTCTCCAATCTACCCGATATCTTCTGGGACATCGGGACTTTCTTCTTTACAATCCTGAGGAAGAAGAGGACGGGGACATCTCTCTGGTGTTGTTTCTCTGACTGGATGGAACTGAGGACACACATACAGTGAGTGAATACATTCTCTATATACAGATAATACAGGACGTGTGGATTTACTCCTGTCTGTTACCTGGTGATGGGAGCGGCTGCTGATCCTCCATCATGACGTCCTTGTACTGATCCTTGTGTCCTTCTAAATACTCCCACTCCTCCATGGAGAAATAGACAGTGACGTCCTGATCTCTTATAGGAACCTGACACAGACAATGATACAGTCATCACCCAGATCCCTTCATAGTGTTACTGTATAATGTCCCAGCACTCCCAGCAGTGTCACCTCTCCAGTCAGCAGCTCAATCATCTTGTGGGTCAGTTCTAGGATCTTCTGTACATTGATCTCCTCATGTATCGGGAAGTGCAGTGGGGGCACCAAGATTGGGTTCAGGGTTCTTCCCCATACGTCACACACAGGTTCACTAAAGAACTTCTTCACTACTGTGTAATCCTGTGCATGTAGAGATCCATGAATAAATATCACTCCATACATTTCCAGAGTCCTCACCTCTCCATCCATAGAGAAGAACGATGTGACGTCATCCCCAGAATCTCTCACCTCTCCAGTAAGCCGGAAGAGGATCTCTAGGGTGAGATGTAATAGACTCTCTGCCGTCTTGTCTCTGTCCTTATCCATCCGAGACAGGTCCATCAGGAAGGTGATCTTATATAGAAAATATCAACAGGAGATCCTATATTGCAGAGACCTGAATGTGAAGAAGATGAGACAATGTAACATCACACAATTACCATGTAAAACAAAATACAATGACTGGAGATAATAAGGGGAAACATCGGAGGAGATCTGAAAGTGTAGATAATGGATTCTCTCTCTTTTGTATGGATTGGAGCAGGAGTTAAATAACTTGTCAGGGTAGTTCCTCCGTGTTTGAGGTCAGATCATGCCGCACCTTTAAATGAACACTACAACTAACCAAGGTTATGTCAGTGTAAAGCTGTAATCTGGTAGAGAACACCATAAACCTTCAGACTTCCCAAGACCTGTAACCTGGGATCATAAGGGGTAAAACAAAAGCAGATCACCTTGGAGCCAGGGCTGTGGAGTCGGAGTCGGTGCCTATTTTGCAGGAGTCGGAGTCGTCATAAAATGGACCGACTCCCACTCCCAAAATATATAATAAGTTGGCCCAGTTAGTTCGATGCAGTGCAAAGAGCAAGAGGAATTGGGTCCGGTCAGTGCTACTGTTCCCATATCTTCAGCCTCTCACATGAGGAGTGTAACTGATGACATGGAGCAGGCAAAGCGCTGCCCCAGGGGAAAAGATCCCGCTCCCAGGGCAAACAGATTTCAGCAAAATTTTTCACCTGCTTTCAAAGAAGTAGAAGAGTTCAACCATTCATCAAAACTGACTGTGCTGAGGCAATTCCTTTATACCTGAACTGTTAGAGATTCTTGCCCTGTGGTCAACGCTTTGCCCCAAACCAAGTTTAGTGTAGAGAGGGCCGTTCTCTAGCCTGGAAATAATGTAGATCAGATGTGGGTCATTTTATGCAGGATCTGATGAGGCAATACTATTTTCAAAACAAATTCAGAGGACAATCACAAATGTTCTGTAGTTTTTATTTACAATTTTTTTAGTGTCCTAAAGTCATATCCAATTAAATATATTTTACACTGACAAGCAAAAGGGTAAACAATGTTTTGAACTTGTGACTTTCAGGCTCCATATCTCACCCTCCACTACAGCTTTGTACATGAGGCTACTGTAATTTTATATTTTATAATCTTAGCTATCTTGTACATAAATTTGACTTACAAGTATTTTTGCATTGCTTAGTTACTGTTTTGTCCTAAAAATCAAAAATGTTAATTTTTATTATTTTGTTAGTATTTGGGAAATCCACCTTTTGGTTTTCAATACTGCCTGAATCCTTCTGGGCTCTGGATCAGATTCAAGCAGGGCTTGACCAAATTGATCCCAGGTCTCTTCTACACATTCCAATGTTGGTGCAGATGGACTTGGATACAAATACAGCTTTTTCTTCAACTCTACCCACAAGTGTTCAAAAGATCAAAACATTGTTACCCTTTTGCTTGTCATGTCTGTTTACTAAATAGCTTGATTATTGTATCATAAGGTGATAAACAGCCTGATGTTACCATTTTACTACAGTAAAGTTATCACTTAAACATGCGCCATGTATGAGGGAGTCAGGAGTCAGAGGTTTGGGAAATCAGTCAGCTTGCCGACTCCACAGCCCTGCTTGGAGCAATATGAGGAGCTCAAGGTGCGAATATGAACAGTCTTATACAGTCAATTAAAAATGGTGAGTGATTATGTCAGTGCTCTTTGGTTCTTAGGAAGGAACATTATGTTTTGTCACATTATTATGACCACTTCTTCCTTTGAACCTGAGCAGTGCATGGCTTATGAAGGGAGTCACATGTGGTGAGTTGGTGGCTATATAAGGTGGGAGATAGGCCGTCTGCACACAATTTATCACAGTTGCAGAAATTGAGGATTATAGGCTTTTGGGCCAATGATGGCAGTTTGTCTGAAACTGCGTAGTTTGTGAACTGTTCCAGTGCTGCCGTGGTGAAAATGTATCATCAGCCGACAAATGGCACTATTGTGAATAAGCGACATGGACTTTCCCTGGGTTGCCTTTTCAGAGGAGTCTGCTTCATTGAAGGGATGGATGGTTGCACGTCAGGCAATAAACATCAGAGAACAAACATCCTGCAACCATTGCTGGAAGATTACAAGCTGGTGGTGGCAGTGTTATGATCTGGGAAATGTTTTTGTGCCATTCTCTAGGCCACTTTTCCATGTGAAAGGCATTTGAACCAAGCAAATATATACGGATGGTCTCCATGGGGGCGGATGGGATGTAGATGCAGCTATACAGTAAATAAACTTGCAGCATATAGTAAACACATGCCGCTAAGCAGTATAAAAATAACCAGTAGCATACAGTAGATAAAAACCATTATACAGTATAGAAATAGGCAGCATACAGTAGACAAATGCCACCTAACAGTATATATAGAACCAGCAGCATACAGTACACAATAGCCACTATACAGTAAAAAAAATATAATATAATCTTTATAAAGAACTTGCAGCATGCAATACATAAAAATCAGTATATGGTATATTAATAATTGGCAGCACACAGTATTCAAAAGCTGCTTTACAGAATATAAAGAAAAAAGCTGCATACAGAATAAAAGCAAATACACCATAAATAACCAGCAGCATACAGTATATAAAAGACACCACAGATAACAAGCAGCATACAGTATATACAAAATACTATATAGTATATAGATAATTGGTAGCATACAGTATATAAAAGACACTATATGGTATATGCATAACCAGAATACAATGTATACAAAATACTATATACTGTATATAAAACGGTATATAAAAGACACCAGGTGATATGTAGATAATCAGCAGCATACAGTATATACAAAATACTAAATAGTATATAGCTAACCGGCAGCATTACAGTGTGTAAAAGACACTATTCAGTAAATTATTTAATAACCAATAGTTTTTATATTATATATATTAATATATAAAATATTATATATATAATGTTTTGGTTATTATTTTACCATATAGTGTTTTTTTTTCATAATTTTTTGCTGCGGTTATCTATTTTTCTTTTATTGTTAGCTTTTATATACTATATGCTGCCAGTTATCTATATACTATATAGTGTCTTTTATATACTATATGCTGCCGGTTATCTTTACCATATATAGTGTCTGTTATACACTGGATGTTGTTGGTTATATACTATCTTTTATATACTGCATGCTGATTATTATCTATATAATGTATAGTGTCTTGTATATACTATAGCTGCTGGTTATCTATATACTATATAGTGTCTTTTATATCCTGTATGCTGCTGGTTATCTGCAGTTGAAACCAGAGGTTTACATACACTATATAAACAGACACATATTTTTCTCACTATCTGACATGAAATCAGGTTAAACCTGACCCGTTTTAGGTCAATTAGGAACCAAAATTATTTATATTTGACAAATGCCAGAATAATGAGGGAGAGGATTTTTAAGGCATTTTTATTACTTTTGCAAAGTCAAAAGTTTAATAATGGATTTTGCTTTAAAAAAAAATTTTGGGGGAAAAACAATAGTGGGCATGTTTGGAAACTTTGTTTTCCATTGGCAAAATCTGGGTTTAAATTTGGACCACATACAAAACAAGCCTTCTGACGTCAGGAAGGAGATGGGTTCTGTGGCCCGAGTGAAGTGCTCGAGTCCCACTGTGCATTCAACCCCGAACAAAAACAAAATTACTTGTGAAGTTCTGAATAGGTGATAGTGAAAGAGGTTTTCTGATCAAAATGGGCTGAAAGGCCCTCTGCAGGGAAAAAGCCCTTTTTCCCAAAAAAAACATATAAATAAAGCGAGATTAATGTTTTCAAATTGCACACGGAAACAAGACCCAATTTTTGGCGACATGTCTGACGAAACTAAAACAAACGAAACTAAAATTTAACTGTTTGGCCACAATGACCATCGTTACATTTAGAGGAAAAAAGGAGAAGCTTAGAAGCCTAAGAACACAATCCCAACTGTGAAACATGGGGGTGGCAGCATCATGTTGTGGGGTTGTTTTGCTGTAGGAGGGACTGGTGCACTTCACAAAATAGATGGCATCATGAGGAAAGAAGATTATGTGGCAATACTGAAGCAACAACTCAAGACATCAGCCAGGAATTTAAAGATTGGGTGGAAATGGGTCTTCCAAATGGACAATGACCTGAAGCTACTGCCAAACTGGCTACAAAGTGGCTTAAAGAGAACCAAGTCAATGTTTTGGAGTGGCCATCACAAAACCCTGATCTCAATCCTATTGAAAATTTATGCGCAAAACTGAATAGGCAGGTGTGAGCAAGAAGAACTACAAACATTGCTCAGTTACACCAGTTCTGTCAGGAGGAATTGGCCAAAATTCCTACCAACTATTGTGAGAAGCTTGTGGAAGGATTTCCAAAACATTTGGCCCAAGTCATACAGTGTAAAGGCAATGCTACCAAATACTAATAAAATGTATGGAAACGTTTGACTTTGCAGAAAGTAATGAAAATGTCTTAACAATTCTCTCTCTCTCATTATTCTGGCTTTTGGCAAATAAAAATAATTTTGGAAATTCTAATTGACCTAAAACGGGGAAGGTTTATTCTGATTTTATTTCAGATAGTGAGAAAACATGCAGATGTGTCTTCTTACATAGTGGATGTAAACTTTTGGTTTCAACTGTAAGTATTTGATCATCGACCAACCAGCAAGAATTCTGGCTCTTACATAATTTTTTTTTTTTTTTTTTTTTTTTTTTTTTAAGAAGAGCACCTACTCTGCACTCATTACCTGTATTAATTGCATCTGTTTGAACTCGTTACCTGAATAAAAGACACCTGTCCACATCATCAATCACACTCCAACCTCTCCACCATGGCCAAGACTGAATAGCTGTTTAAGGATACCAGGGAGAAAATTTTAGACCTGCACAAGGCTGGGATGGGCTACAGGACAATATGCAGCTTGGTGAGAAGGTAACAACTGTTGGCGCAAATATTAGAAGATGGAAGAACCACAAAATGACTGCCAATCTTCCTTGGTCTAGGGCTCCATGCAAGATCTCTCATTGTAGGGTAAGAATGATTCTGAGAAGGATCAGGATTCAGCCCAGAACTACACAAAGGACCTGGTCAATGAATAGAGCTGGGACCACAGTCTCACTGTTACCATTAGTAACACACTACTCCATCATGGATGCACATATGGTCCCCCTGCTCACACCAGCACATGTACAGGCCCATTTGAAGTCCACCAATGACCATCTGGATGATCCAGAGGAGGCGGGAGAAGGTCAAGTGGTCAGATGAGACCAAAAAAGAAGAAGGATGAGTACAACACTAAGAGTTCTGTTCCAACCCTGAAACATGGGGTGGGGAAAATCAGTTTGGTGGGGTTTTTTGCAAAGGGGAATGGACAACTCACTATTGAAGGGGGATGATGAGGCCATGATTTTGGATTTTGTCCCCCAAAAAGCCTTCCTCAGTAAAGGGATGAAAATGGGTTGGATGGTTCTTCTAGGGACCCCAAAAAAACACAACCGAAAAAACTAAAAAGCGCTCCGTAAAAAGCACTTCGGTATGCCCGGTATCAAATACTTATTTTCCCCCTGATATATTGTAAAAAGTTATCATTACCGTATAGTGTCTTGTTACCTGTTGCTGGCCCGGGAATCTATAAAACCGTTTTCTGTCTTGTTATATTTGCTGCGGTTATTAAACCAAATAGTGTTTGTATAAACTGTTTTTGGTTATTTTATTACCCTATGTGCTTTTATATCTGATGCGTTATTTTTTTACCGTATAGTTCTTGATATCTGAAAGCTGCCGGTTGTATTTTAGATAGTGTCTTTTTATAACTGTATGCTGTGGTTATTAAAAAACCAAATAGTGTTTTCTTTTCCTTAGCGGAGGTTATTTTTAACCCGAAAAAGTGTCTTGTATACATGTATGCGGGTTTTATCTATATACCTTTTATAGTGTCTTTTTATATCTGTATCCCTGTGGTTATCTATATACGTATAGGTTTGTATAAATGTTTTTGCTTTTGGTTTTTCTATAGACCACAGTTTTCTTTTTATTCTGTTTTTGCTGCCGGTTATCTATAAAAACTTTTATTGTATTTTTAAAACGGTTTTGCTGCCATTTTATCTATAAAATTTATAGTGTCCTGTATATATTGTATGCTGCCGGTTATCTATATACAGTATAGTGTCCTGTATATATTGTATGCTGCCGGTTATCTATAGACCGTATAGTGTATTGTATACATTGTATGCTGCTGGTTATCTATATACCGTATAGTGTCTTGTATATACTATAGCTGCCGGTTATCTATATAACGTATTGTGTCTTGTATATACTATATGCTGCCGGTTATCTATATACCGTATAGTGTCTTTTATACACTGTATGCTGGTTATCTATATACTGTCTAGTGTCTCGTATATCCTGTTTGCTGATTATTATCTATATTATTATTATTATTTATTTTAAAGCACCATTGATTCCAGGGCGCTGTACATTCGAGGGGGTTACATACATAACATAAGTCAAACAAGTACAATGATAAGTGATGAATGACAATTGGCACGATAGAGGGAGAGAGGACCCTACCCGCGAGGGCTTACAATCTACAAGGAGGGGGAAAGAGACAGGAGGTGAGGGGCAGACATGTTTGTGGAGGAAGTAGTGACAACAAGGTTAGTGAAGGTTATAGGCAAGCCTGAAGAAATTTGTTTTTTCAGGTTGCTTTTGAAGCTGGTGAAAGTGGAGGAGAGTCTGATGTGTTGGGGCAGTGAGTTCCAGAGTGTGGTTGAAGAACGGGAGAAGTCTTGGAGACGGTTGTGTGAGGAGCTGATAAGAGGAGAGCAGAGGAGAGCTCCTGTGAGGAGCGGAGAGTGCGTGAGGGGAGATATTTGGAAATTAGGGGCGAGATGTATGGAGGGGAGAGGTCATGGAGAGCCTTGTAGGTCATAGTTAGTAGCTTGAAATGAATTCGCTGGGCAATGGAAGCCAGTGAAGGGATTGGCAGAGGGGAGAGGCAGAGGAGTAGCGAGGAGAGAGGTGGATAAGACGGGCAGCAGAGTTAAGGATGGATTGGAGGGAAGCGAGGATGCTAGCTGGGAGGCCACTGAGAAGAATGTTGCAGTCGTCTAGACGGGAGATGACAAGGGCATGGACCAGCATTTTTTGTAGTGTCATAGTTGAGGAATGAGCGGATGCGAGAGATGTTTTTCAGGTGGAGGCGGCAGGCAGAGGTGAGGGTTTGGATGTGTGGTTTGAAGGATAGAGCAGAGTCTAGGATTACTCCAAGGCAGCGGACTTGCGGGACCGGTGAGAGTGTAGAGCCGTTGACTGTAATAGAGAGATCAGGGGCAGGGGTAGAGTTGGACGGTGGAAAGATGATGAGTTCTGTTTTCTCCACATTTAGTTTTAGGAGACGGGAGGAGCAGGAGGAGGTAATGGATGATAAACAGTTTGGGATCCGGGAGAGTAGAGAGGTAGCATCTGGGCCGGAGATGTAGAGTTGGGTAGTGTTTTGTATACGCTGTATGCTGTCGGTTATCAATATACCGTATAGTGTCTTGTATATACTGTATGCTGCTGGTTATCTATAAACTATATAGTGTCTTGTATATCCTGTATGCTGGTTATTATCTATATACCGTATAGTGTCTTGTATATCCTGTATGCTGGTTATTATCTATATACCGTATAGTGTCTTTTTTACACTGTATGCTGCCGGTTATCTATATACCGTATGGTGTCTTGTATATATTGTATGCTGCCGGTTAGCTATATACCGTATAGTGTCTTGTATATACTGTATGCTGATTGTTATCTATATACCGTATAGTGTCTTGTATATCCTGTATGCTGCCGGTTATCTATATACCGTATAGTGTCTTGTATATCCTGTATGCTGCCGGTTATCTATATACCGTATAGTATCTTGTATATACAATAGCTGCCGTTTATTTATATACCGTATGGTGTCTTGTATATATTGTATGCTGCCGGTTATCTATACACCGTATAGTATCTTGTATATACAATAGCTGCCGGTTATCTATATAACGTATAGTCTCTTGTATATATTGTATGCTGTCGGTTATCAATATACCGTATAGTGTCTTGTATATACTGTATGCTGCTGGTTATCTATAGACCATGTCGTGTCTTGTATATACTATATGCTGCCGGTTATCTATATACCGTATAGTATCTTGTATATACAATAGCTGATGGTTATCTATATACCGTATAGTGTCTTGTATACACTGTATGCTGGCGGTAATCTATAAACCGTATACTGTCTTGTATATACTGTATGCTGCCGGTTATCTACATACCATATAGTGTCTTGTATATACTGTATGCTGCCGGTTATCTATAGACCATGTCGTTTCTTGTATATCCTGTATGCTGCCGGTTATCTATATAATGTATAGTGTCTTGTATATACTATATGCTGCCGGTTATCTATATACCGTATAGTATCTTGTATGTAATATAGCTGCTGGTTATCTATATACCATATAGTGTCTTGTATACACTGTATGCTGGTTATCTACAGACCATATAGTGTCTTATATACATTGTATGCTGCCGGTTATCTATATACCATATAGTGTCTTGTATATACTATGGCTGCCGGTTATCTATATACCATATAGTGTCTTGTATATACTATGGCTGCCAGTTATCTATATACCGTATAGTGTCTTGTATATACTATAGCTGCCGGTTATCTATATACTGTATAGTGACTTGCTGTGTGGGGGGTGAGGGATTATCCTGGCAGAGCCATATGGGGAACAGCCGGTGATTTTTCAGGGGTTCTTGTATAAAGATACATAAAAGTCGGGATCGCTGCCTCTGGTCATCCCGCCTCATAAAGACAGAATATAAGGAATCAGAAAGTGGTCCCTGCTCGGTGGCCTAAGGGGGAGGTGGCGTCCTGTTACCATAGCGACCCCCGGCATCAAGCTCACCTGTTATTTACCTCACGCGAAGAACGACGAAGAATTTAAAACCGTAAAGAAACGACCTGGAAACGACGGCTCCAGATTCTCCTCAGAAAGAAGGAAGAGAAGTTATGAGATAAGTTCTACAAACCCCCAAATGTGAAAAACACAACCGAGCCCACGAGCAGCGGCCCCACAGAGCGGCGAGACCGGAAGAGCGAGGAAGTTACAGCTCAGCAAGCGCCACACCTCAGGGGAGTCACAGCAGCTCAGTAATGACAGGGTTAATGACCTCCTGCCCCCTGTTACCCCCGACGACCACATACCTGACGCAGAGCTGGCCACCAGTATGGCTGCTCCCTGCTCACAGGACCTGTGGTGATGTCACCGTCATGTGATGTCACATGTGGGGGAGGAGCCAGGGAGTGCCACCTGTGGGAGGAGTCAGGAGGTCACATGATCAGACTGATGGAGGCAATGAAGCTGCACGATATATAAGACTCCTGCAAACCCTGCCCCAATCTGGACAGTCATGCCTGGTTTGAGGGGGTTCCCACGCAGCTCAGCAGTGTTCTCCTCACTCCGGTGGTTTTGGTCCCCATCTCGTGCAAACCTGAACTTAAAGGGGTTGTCTCACTAAGAGGATTGCTGCTTTTTATGTTAAAGTTCTTGCAAAAACAAGTCACTTTGCAATATGTGTCGATTAACAGTGTCCTACCTATTCCTAGATATCCCCTCTTGTCTGGGCTGCATCAGCTCCTCAGGTCGCTAGAGATACAGACCTGTTTGATCTAACCTGATAGGCTGTCAGCACTGGTTGCTATAGCTACAGACCTGGCTTCTACTGCAGCCTAGTGGAAGCCAATAAACACGTTCCTGAATTCAAAGTGAAAACAGGAGAACAGGACTGAGGTTAGATGAATCAATGTAGTGAGACAACCTCTTTAAGGATGTGCAGAGCTGTGCGTGTATGATGTGCATGGAGCAGAGCTGTGCGTGTATGATGTGTATGGAGCAGAGCTGTGCGTGTATGATGTGTATGGAGCAGAGCTGTGCGTGTATGATGTGTATGGAGCAGAGCTGTGCGTGTATAATGTGTATGGAGCAGAGCTGTGCGTGTATAATGTGTATGGAGCAGAGCTGTGCGTGTATGATGTGCATGGAGCAGAGCTGTGCGTGTATGATGTGCATGGAGCAGAGCTGTGCGTGTATGATGTGCAAGGAGCAGAGCTGTGCGTGTATGATGTGCATGGAGCAGAGCTGTGCGTGTATGATGTGAATGGAGCAGAGCTGTGAGGGTATGATGTGCATGGAGCAGAGCTGTGCGGGTATGATGTGTATGGAGCAGAGCCGTGTGTGTGTATGATGTGCATGGAGCAGAGCTGTGCGTGTATGATGTGTATGGAGCAGAGCTGTGCGTGTATGATGTGTATGGAGCAGAGCTGTGCGTGTATGATGTGTATGGAGCAGAGCTGTGCGTGTATGATGTGTATGGAGCAGAGCTGTGCGTGTATGATGTGTATGGAGCAGAGCTGTGTGTGTATGATGTGCGTGGAGCAGAGCTGTGCGTGTATGATGTGTATGGAGCAGAGCTGTGCGTGTATGATGTGTATGGAGCAATGCTGTGTGAGTGTGTGATGTGCATGGAGCAGAGCTGTGCGTGTATGATGTGCATGGAGCAGAGCTGTGCGTGTATGTGGTGCATGGACCAGAGCTGTGTGCGTATGTGATGTGCATGGAGCAGAGCTGTGTGTATGATGTGAATGGAGCAGAGCTGTGCGTGTATGATATGTATTGAGCAGAGATGTGTGTCTGATGTGTATGGAGCAGAGCTGTGTGTATGATGATGTATGGAGCTAGAGCTGTGTGTGTATATGTGAAATAATCGGAGCAGAGCTGTCGTATATGATGTGTATGGCCAGCCCCGATGCGCTGTTGTAATGATTGTGTTACCTGGAAAGCAGAGCTGTGGCGTGTATGTATGATGTCGTATGGAGCAATGCTGTGTGCGGGATGATGTGCCATGGAGGCAGGAGCTGTGCGTGTGTGATGTGGCATGGAGAAATAGAGCTTGTGCTGCGTGTTGTGATGTGCATGGAGCAGAGACTGTGCGTTTTGTGTGAATGACTTGGGGATTGGAACAAGCGTGCGTGTTATGTATTTTGCATGAGCTGTGTGGTATGATGTGTATGGAGCAGTGCTGCTGTATGAATGATGTGTAGAGCTAGTGTGTATGATGTGTATGGAGCAGAGCTGTGACGTTGTATGATGTGTATGGAGCAGCCTGTGGAGTAATATGAATATGTATGGAGACAGAGCTGGGGTGTGTATGATGTGCAATGGAACAGAGCTGTGTGTGCATGATGTGTATGAAGCAGAGCTGTGTGTGTATGATGTGTAATGGAGCAGAGCTGTGTGTGTATTCTGTCTAATGTAGCAGAGCTGTGTGTGTATGTTGTTTAATGGAGCAGTTCTGTGTGTGTATGATGTGTAATGGAGCAGAGCTGTGCGTGTATGATGTGCATTGAGCAGAGCTGTGTGTGTATGATGTGTATGGAGCAGAGCTGTGTATGTATGATGTGTATGGAGCAGAGCTGTGTGTATGATGTGTATGGAGCAGAGCTGTGTGTGTATGATGTGTATGGAGCAGAGCTGTGCGTGTGTATGATGTGTATGGAGCAGAGCTGTGTGTGTATGATGTGTATGGAGCAGAGCTGCGTGTGTATGATGTGTATGGAGCAGAGCTGCGTGTGTATGATGTGCATGGAGCAGAGCTGCGTGTGTATGATGTGTATGGAGCAGAGCTGTGTGTATGGAGCAGAGCTGTGTGTGTATGATGTGTATGGAGCAGAGCTGTGTGTGTATGATGTGTATGGAGCAGAGCTGTGCGTGTATGATGTGTATGGAGCAGAGCTGTGTGTATGATGTGTATGGAGCAGAGCTGTGTGTGTGTATGATGTGTATGGAGCAGAGCTGTGTGTGTATGATGTGTATGGAGCAGAGCTGTGTGTGTATGATGTGTATGGAGCAGAGCTGTGTGTGTATGATGTGTATGGAGCAGAGCTGTGTGTGTATGATGTGTATGGAGCAGAGCTGTGCGTGTATGATGTGTAGAGCTGTGTGTGTATGATGTGTATGGAGCAGAGCTGTGTGTGTATGATGTGTATGGAGCAGAGCTGTGTGTGTATGATGTGTATGGAGCAGAGCTGTGCGTGTATGATGTGTATGGAGCAGAGCTGTGCGTGTATGATGTGTATGGAGCAGAGCTGTGCGTGTATGATGTGTATGGAGCAGAGCTGTGCGTGTATGATGTGTAATGGAGCAGAGCTGTGTGTGTATGATGTGTATGGAGCAGAGCTGTGCGTGTATGATGTGCATGGAGCTGTGTGTGTATGATGTGTATGGAGCAGAGCTGTGTGTGTATGATGTGTAGAGCTGTGTGTGTATGATGTGCATGGAGCAGAGCTGTGTGTGTATGATGTGCATGGAGCAGAGCTGTGTGTATAATGTGTATGGAGCAGAGCTGTGTGTGTATGATGTGTATGGAGCAGAGCTGTGCGTGTATGATGTGCATGGAGCAGAGCTGTGTGTGTATGATGTGTATGGAGCAGAGCTGTGTGTGTATGATGTGTATGGAGCAGAGCTGTGTATGATGTGTATGGAGCAGAGCTGTGTATGATGTGTATGGAGCAGAGCTGTGCGTGTATGATGTGTAGAGCTGTGTGTGTATGATGTGTAATGGAGCCGAGCCGTGTGTGCTTGATGTGCATGGAGCAGAGCTGTGCGTGTATGATGTGGAGAGCTGTGTGTATATGATGTGCATGGAGCAGAGCTGTGCGTGTATGATGTGCATGGAGCAGAGCTGTGCGTGTATGATGTGTATGGAGCAGAGCTGTGTGTGTATGGAGCTGAGCTGTGTGTATGATGTGTATGGAGCAGAGCTGTGCGTGTATGATGTGTATGGAGCAGAGCTGTGCGTGTATGATGTGCATGGAGCAGAGCTGTGCGTGTATGATGTGCATGGAGCAGAGCTGTGCGTGTATGATGTGTATGGAGCAGAGCTGTACGTGTATGATGTGCATGGAGCAGAGCTGTGTGTATGATGTGATGGAGCAGTGCTGTGTGTGGTATGGAGCTGAGCTGTGTGTATGATGTGTATGGAGCAGAGCTGTGCGTGTATGATGTGTAAAGCTGTGCGTGTGTGATGTGTATAGCTGTGCGTGTGTGATGTGTATGGAGCAGAGCTGTGCGATATGATGGGTATGGAGCAGAGCTGTGTGTATGGAGCAGAGCTGTGTGTGTATGATGTGTATGGAGCAGAGCTGTGCGTGTATGATGTGTATGGAGCAGAGCTGTGTGTGTATGATGTGTATGGAGCAGAGCTGTGTGTGTATGATGTGTATGGAGCAGAGCTGTGTGTGTATGATGTGTATGGAGCAGAGCTGTGTGTATGATGTGTATGGAGCAGAGCTGTGCGTGTATGATGTGCATGGAGCAGAGCTGTGCGTGTATGATGTGTATGGAGCAGAGCTGTGCGTGTATGATGTGTATGGAGCAGAGCTGTGTGTGTATGATGTGTATGGAGCAGAGCTGTGCGTGTATGATGTGCATGGAGCAGAGCTGTGCGTGTATGATGTGCATGGAGCAGAGCTGTGCGTGTATGATGTGCATGGAGCAGAGCTGTGCGTGTATGATGTGCATGGAGCAGAGCTGTGTGTGTATGATGTGTATGGAGCAGAGCTGTGTGTGTATGATGTGTATGGAGCAGAGCTGTGCGTGTGTGATGTGCATGGAGAAGAGCTGTGCGTGTGTGATGTGCATGGAGCAGAGCTGTGCGTGTGTGATGTGCATGGAGCAGAGCTGTGTGTGTATGATGTGCATGGAGCAGAGCTGTGTGTGTATGATGTGTATGGAGCAGAGCTGTGTGTATGATGTGCATGGAGCAGAGCTGTGTGTGTATGATGTGCATGGAGCAGAGCTGTGCGTGTATGATGTGCATGGAGCAGAGCTGTGTGTGTATGATGTGTATGGAGCAGAGCTGTGTGTGTATGATGTGCATGGAGCAGAGCTGTGTGTATGATGTGTATGGAGCAGAGCTGTGTGTGTATGGAGCAGAGCTGTGTGTGTATGATGTGTATGGAGCAGAGCTGTGTGTGTATGATGTGTATGGAGCAGAGCTGTGTGTATGATGTGCATGGAGCAGAGCTGTGTGTATGATGTGCATGGAGCAGAGCTGTGTGTGTATGATGTGTATGGAGCAGAGCTGTGTGCGTGTATGATGTGCATGGAGCAGAGCTGTGTGTGTATGATGTGCATGGAGCAGAGCTGTGCGTGTATGATGTGCATGGAGAAGAGCTGTGCGTGTGTGATGTGCATTGTGCAGAGCTGTGTGCGTGTATGATGTGCATGGAGCAGAGCTGTGTGTGTATGATGTGTATGGAGCAGAGCTGTGTGTGTATGATGTGCATGGAGCAGAGCTGTGTGCGTGTGTGATGTGGGAGCAGAGCTGTGTGTGTATGATGTGTAATGGAGCAGAGCTGTGCGTGTATGATGTGTAATGGAGCAGAGCTGTGCGTGTATGATGTGTATGGAGCAGAGCTGTGCATGTATAATGTGTATGGAGCAGAGCTGTGCGTGTATGATGTGTAATGGAGCAGAGCTGTGTGTGTATGATGTGTATGGAGCAGAGCTGTGCGTGTATGATGTGTAGAGCTGTGTGTGTATGATGTGTAATGGAGCAGAGCTGTGTGTGTATGATGTGTATGGAGCAGAGCTGTGTGTTGTGTATGGAGTGTGTAGGGATGCAGAGCTGTGCGTGTCTGATGTGTAATGGAGCAGAGCTGTGCGTGTATGATGTGTATGGAGCAGAGCTGTGCGTGTATGATGTGTATGGAGCAGAGCTGTGCGTGTATGATGTGTAATGGAGCAGAGCTGTGTGTGTATGATGTGCATGGAGCAGAGCTGTGTGTGTATGATGTGTATGGAGCAGAGCTGTGCGTGTGTGATGTGTAGAGCTGTGCGTGTGTGATGCGTATGGAGAAGAGCTGTGTGTGTGTGATGCGTATGGAGAAGAGATGTGAGTTTGTGATGTGCATGGAGCAGAGCTGTGAGAGTATGATGTGCATGGAGCAGAGCTGTGCGTGTGTGATGTGCGTGGAGCAGAGCTTTGAGTGTATGATGTGCATGGAGGAGTGTTGTGTGTGTATGATGTGTATGGAGCAGAGCTGTGTGTGTATGATGTGTATGGAGCAGAGCTGTGTGTGTATGATGTGTATGGAGCAGAGCTGTGTGTGTGATGTGTATGGAGCAGAGCTGTGTGTATGATGTGTATGGAACAGAGCTGTGAGTGTATGATGTGAATGGATCAGAGCTGTGAGTGTCTGATGTGAATGGAGCAGAGCTGTGTGTGTATGATGTGTATGGAGCAGAGCTGTGTGTGTATGATGTGTATGGAGCAGAGCTGTGTGTATGATGTGTATGGAGCAGAGCTGTGTGTGTATGATGTGTATGGAGCAGAGCTGTGTGTGTATGATGTGCATGGAGCAGAGCTGTGCGTGTATGATGTGTATGGAGCAGAGCTGTGCGTGTATGATGTGCATGGAGCAGAGCTGTGCGTGTATGATGTGCATGGAGCAGAGCTGTGCGTGTATGATGTGCATGGAGCAGAGCAGTGGCGTAACTACCGGGGTAGCAGGGGTAGCAGTTGCTACGGGACCCCTGCGCTTCGTGGGGGCCCCGGGGCAGCTGCTACCACGTCCGCTACCCCGGTAATGCCGCTCCTGGGCCTTAACAGTTCACTGCGGCGGGCGGGGAGCTGCGGGGCCCAGCGCATACTCCCTCTGAACGCCCGGGCCCCCCGGCCCGAGCGTTCAGAGGCAGCGCTGCTCGGTAGTAGCAGGACGGAGCGCCGATCGCTCCGCTCTGTTACTTCCCCCTGCCGGCCCTCTGTGGTCACGTGGGCGCGCGCGGTGACGTCACATCACCGCGCCGCCCGTGCTGAGCGCAGAGCCTGCAGGGAGAGCAGCAGAGCGGAGCGAGCGGCGCATCGGGGGAGCGTGGAGCGAGGTGAGTAAGTTGTTTCTTATTTTATCTACCCCATATGCCTGCCTATAGCCCCCCATATGCCTGCCTATAGCCCCCATATGCCTGCCTATAGCCCCCATATGCCTGCCTATAGCCCCCCAGATGCCTGCCTATAGCCCCATTGCTCCTATAGCCCCCCATATGCCTGCCTATAGCCCCCCATATGCCTGCCTATAGTCCCCATATGCCTGCCTATACCCGCCCATATGCCTGCCTATACAGCCCCCTATATGCCTGCCTGCCTATACATCCCCCTATATGCCTGCCTGCCTATACAGCCCCCTATATGCCTGCCTGCCTATACAGCCCCCTATATGCCTGCCTGCCTATACAGCCCCATATATGCCTGCCTATACAGCCCCCTATATGCCTGCCTGCCTATACAGCCCCCTATATGCCTGCCTGCCTATACAGCCCCCTATATGCCTGCCTGCCTATACAGCCCCCATATGCCTGCCTGTACAGCCCCCATATGCCTGCCTTTACACCCCTATATGCCTGCCGTATACCCCACAAGCCTGCCGGTCTACTTATATGGGGCCCCTTTAGCTACCTAAACCCTACCTATATGGCCCCTATAGCCCACCTAACCCCTGTCTACCTGTATGGCTCCCTATAGCTACCTAAACCCTGCCTGCCTATATGGGCACTCTATTGGCTACCTAAACCTTGCCTATTTGGGGCCCCATATATCCTATCTAAGCCCTGCCTGCCTAAATGGACCCCATATAGCCAGGGGGCAGGTGCTGGAAAAGTCAGGATTCTAAGATATTTGTGTCTAAATCTGCAGGGACAAGTGGTCGGGAGATGTCATCAAGATGGCGGACTGGACCGGATGCAGAACAATGGGTAAAGTCAACGACTGGTCAGAGGAACGTCACCTGTGAGTCACAAGATGTAACTGCACTATAATCACATATATGTCTACAGAGCCTGTGTACACTGCTATCTACCACTATATGGTCACTGTATGGTGGTTATATACAGTCTGCAGAGCCTGTGTACACTGCTGTCTACCACTATATGGTCACTGTATGGTGGTTATATACAGTCTGCAGAGCCTGTGTACACTACTGTCTACCACTATATGGTCACTGTATGGTGGTTATATACAGTCTGCAGAGCCTGTGTACACTAGTATATACCACTTTATGGTCACTATATTATTATATATTATTATTATTAGACAGTATTGGTCTTTGTGTACTGATCAGTAATAGTGTAGGGGTATTATTCAGTCATTATGTGGTGGTAATTTGTGGTCGTGTTCTGGCGGTATAATCAGGTCCTTATGTAATAGTGTTATTGGTAATGTTGGTCTTAGTATAGTGGGATTTGTTTGGTAGCAGTATGATGGTGATATGTATGGTGAGGTATTTGCCCCTTTTATTATCTACATTATCTAACGGCATGTCCTGGGACATGGTCGTGGTCAGGGAGGGGAGGGGGGGGGGGGGCATCCAACAGTTTGCTCTGGGGCCCTGGCTTCTCTAGTTACGCCCCTGGAGCAGAGCTGTGCGTGTATGATGTGCACGGAGCAGAGCTGTGCGTGTATGATGTGCACGGAGCAGAGCTGTGCGTGTATGATGTGCACGGAGCAGAGCTGTGTGTGTAGGATGTGCATGGAGCAGAGCTGTGCGTATATGATGTGCACGGAGCAGAGCTCTGTGCGTGTATGATGTGCACGGAGCAGAGCTCTGTGCGTGTATGATGTGCACGGAGCAGAGCTCTGTGCGTGTATGATGTGCACGGAGCAGAGCTCTGTGCGTGTATGATGTGCATGGAGCAGAGCTCTGTGCGTGTATGATGTGCATGGAGCAGAGCTCTGTGCGTGTATGATGTGCATGGAGCAGAGCTCTGTGCGTGTATGATGTGCATGGAGCAGAGCTCTGTGCGTGTATGATGTGCATGGAGCAGAGCTGTGCGTGTATGATGTGCATGGAGCAGAGGGCTGTGCGTGTATTATGTGCGGAGCAGGCTCGGGTGCGTTTATGATGTGCAGGAGAGAGTTTGTGCTTTTGTATGATGTGCTGGAGCGAGTTTGTGGTGTATGATGTGAGGAGCAGAGTGTGCGTGTTTTGATGTGCAGGCAGGCTTGGGTGATTTTTGGAGGAGCGGCTTGTGTGTATGTGTGAGGAGCGGCGTGTGTGGTGTGCTGGGCGAGCTGTGGTGTTGATGTGAGGCAGGTTGTGGTGTTGATGTGCGGGAGAGCTGTGTGTGTATGATGTGAAGAGCGAGTGGGGCGTGTTGTGTGCAGGAAAAGAGAGCTGTGCGTGTTGATGTGATGGAGCGAGCTTGCGTGTTTATGATGGCAGGAGCGAGCTGTGGGGGGATGATGTGTGGGCAGAGCTGTGCTTTGTATGGTGATGGGCAGAGCTGTGCGGTTGATGTGGGAGATGTGTGTGTAGTGTGCTGGAGAGGCTGTGGGTGTATGATGGCATGGAGCAGAGCTGTGGTTAGATTGATGGAGCGAGTGTGGGTTGATGTGTAGAAGTTGTGTGTATGTGTGATGGAGAGAGCTGTGGGGTGTAGATGTGATGGGCGGGCTGGTGTAAGAGGGGATGGACAGAGCTGTGGTGTATGTGTGCTTTGGAGCAGGCGTGTGTATGTGTGATGGGGCAGAGCTGTGGTATGATGTGAGGAGCAGAGCTGGGGGTGTTTATGTGTTGGAGAGAGCTGTGTGTATGATGTGATGGAGCGAGGTGCGGATGTGTGTTGGGGGTTTGTTTGGAGCAGAGCTGGGCGTGTAGATGTGATGGGAGAGTGCGTGTGTATGATGGATGGAGAGAGCTCGTGTTATGATTGAGGGCAGAGCTGGTGGGTTGATGGCATGGGCGAGTGGTGTGTATGTGTGCATGGAGCAGGCTCTGTGCGTTTTGTTGTGATGGAGAGAGCTCTTGGGTTTTTGATGGATGGAGCAGAGCTTGTGCGTGTTGATGTGCATGGAGCAGAGCCTGTGGGTGTATGTGTGCATGGAGCGAGCTCTGTGCGTGTTTGTGTGCATGGGCAGAGCTTGTGCGTGTATGATGTGCGGGGGACAGAGCTCTGTGCGGTTGATGTGATGGAGCAGAGCTTGTGCGGTTATGTGTGAGGGGAGCAAGTTGTGGTGTATGATGTGCATGGAGCAGAGCTCTGGGTTGTATGTTGATGGAGAGAGCTTGTGCGTGTTTGATGTGCATGGAGCAGAGTTGTGGTGTATGATGTGATGGAGCAAAAGCTGTGTGCGTGTTGAGTGCTGGAGCGGCTGTGTGGTGTTGTGTGATGGGAGAGCTTGTGCGTGTTGAGGCATGGAGCAGAGTGTGTGCTTTGGTATGTGTGCATGGAGCAGGCTGTTGGTGTAGATGTGATGGAGCAGAGCTTGTGCGGTATGATGGCATGGGCAGAGTGTGTGCGTGTATGATGTGATGGAGCAGGTTTTGCGTGTTTGTGTTGCAGGAGCAGAGCTGTGGTGTACGATGTGCATGGGCAGGGGGTTCGTGTACGATGGGAAGCTGGGGTTTTTAATGTTGTGCTGGGCAGAGCTTTTGGTGTCGATGTGGAGAGCTGTGTGTATATATGTGCATGGAGCAGAGCTGTGGTGTTGATGTGTGGAGCAGAGCTGTGTGTATGATGTTTTTGGAGCGGCTGTGGGGGAAATGTCAGGGAGAGTGTGGGGTTAGAGTGCTGGAGCAGAGCTGTGGGTGTAGACGTGCTTGGGCGAGCTTTTGGGGTTGGGAGTGAGGGGAAGGTGTGTGGTGTACGAGTGCATGGAGAAGGCTGTGGTGGTGTATGATGTGTATGGGCGAGCGGGGAAATTTGGGCGCCAAATTTCTTTTTCCCCTTAAACCGGGATCGCCCCCCCCCCCAAAAATTGAGAACTATGGATTACGCCTCATCTCCCCACATGGATCCCCCCCCGATCTTTATCCCCCCCCCACGGGGGAGATAAGTGAAATGGCAATTACTTGAGGTGAATACGGGTACAGTGATAGTGGACCCCCAAATCACCTGCCGTAATTGCGGGGCGTACTGTACGCCCCGCTATTATGCCGTGTGAACATAGCCTTAAATTAACCTTCCTCGAAGGAGACTTTATTCTAAATACAACACAAACCAAATAAGTGGCTTTAATGAAACCTGTTACAACAGTGTTGGCAGGGACTTTATAAGAAGGAGTCAGTTAAGAAAAGTTGGAAATTAGTGAAGGGAGTAGGAATGACCAAAGAGGGTTGTCTGGATGAGGATCAGTGGAAAAACTTTAGAAAGGAACACAGAGATTGGTTGTGTGATAATGACCTGTCTGAGAAGGAAGAATATTGAGATAATGGGCCTTATGTTCCATTATCTGGTTCCGGCACTATGAATTTAAAGCTGAGTCTATTTTGGGCGCATGGGGAACAAAGACCGTTTCTGCTAGCCCGTTTTCATAATAAGGCTAAAGTGTCTTGGAGGATGGATGCGATGGACGGACCCCCAGTTGACCAAAATAATTTGTTATAATGACAATGAACATAACAATTACCCAAACCTAAGTTTGAGGAAACCACCCCATAATAGGTCAGGGGATGACTTTCCAAATTGCAAACCCGAACCCCAATGGGGGGGGATTGACAATTTGTGGGGCACCCCCTCCGACTGGATTGGCCCCTGTCAAGATTTTTGTAAGTAAAATGTATTGAAATTTTTAAATGAGTAAAGTCTAAAAGAATGGAAATGTTGTCTGGTATTATATTTTTTTTTATGGCCTTTTACAAGAGTTAGCCCACATTTATAGGCTAAGTCAGTGCACAGCTCAAATAAATATGTTTACAGCTTACAATATGGTGGGTGTGGACTGGCCCCAAAAAGGCTTATTACAAGCTTAATTGCGGGAGTATTTGACCCCCAATTACGCCGTGTTACGGGGGCGGGGGGGGGGCGGCCCCATAGAATTTATTATTCCGGGGAATAACGGAAAAATTGACATGTCACTTTTCCCCTCCCGCTGCCGTTTTGTGCGAGCAGGGGAGGGACGTAATCCCTAGTTGTCTATGAGACTGGGATTACCGTAAGCTGGGGGCGTATCTCGCCCCCTATTTACGCGTACGGCGCGAAATAGGGCGGGGGTTTGTCCCAAAATGAGCTGTGTGAACATAGCCTTACAGTTACTCTCACCCAAGTAACGGGGAAACAATAATCCCCATGTGACCACTGTACAAAACCCACTGGAAGGGACACCGACACCATTCATGACCCTAGATATATGGGAGGAGTGTCAGTCAGGTTTCTTTGGGATTCGGTTATGGCTAGGCACCCAAATGAAGGATGTAGTGGGGGGGAGTACCAATCTGGGTATGATCACACGGCTTAATTGTGGGGTGTACAGTACGCCCTGCAATTACGCCGGGTCTTCGGGAGTCGCGCTGATCGGCGCGTACTCACACGACGGGGAGGGGGGGGATTGTGGTGTGCAGCCCGTCAGCTGCTTAGACATGCATTACCCGTGGCACGAATAAATGACATGTCAATTATCTCCCCGCGCGTGCAATATGAGCGTATCGTACGCCCGGGGAGAGGAGGCGTAATCCATAGTTCTCTATGAGAACTGTGGATTACGTAATGATTGGGGCTCATTTCGCTCGTATTAGAGCAGAGTACGCTCCAAATACGTGGCGAAATGCGCCCCAAAATAAGCCGTGTGAACTTACCGCCTTAACAGAGTCAGGCCCCTGTCCAAGTGCCACAAACTGGTCAGGTGACTGAGTACAGAACATGGAATCCAGGAGACCACTTAGCTATGATCAGCCAACTTCCCGACCCCAGGGCATACCCCCACACAATATGCCAAGTCACTGGCTTAGATACAGGCCACCTATAGGTGTTTATGGATGGACTTGGAGACCCTGAGAAAATCCAAAACGAAGGCCTACAATAGTGACCTTCTCGAACAAATATGTGGGCCGCCATAAAACTGTGAAAAGGGGGGAAGGGAAGCCTGGGGGGTTACTGATTTGGGTTCGGAGAAGAGAAATGTCGTGATCAGTAATTGGACACAGGAAAAACAGGCAGAGCGGTCAGTAATCCTCACAGTTGGGACCTAAGAGAAAAGAGAAGCAGCTAAAAAATATTTATGTTAAATTACATGTAAAAATGGACAGTTATGGGGTACTCCCCAAAACTTGAACTGGACGTTAGGATATTGGGCACAGCTTTTATAAATAAACGAGAAGGGGTGGCCAGGGCTAGATCACGTGCCACGGGGCCCCTTTGAATGGGGGGGGGAAAAAGACCTTGAAAGGAAGTTTAGGATGTAAACGGCGTAAAGCCTAAGTAGGAAAGCTACAGTTTGTCCACACAAAGGTTACCATTCTAGGACAGTGTTTGGTCAGCCAGTATAGAAGTCCCAAAGACAGAGAAACAGACCTTTAAAAGGACCTGACTTCTCCCACCCTCGGGACATTCCTTTGGGGGCCTGATATCATACTGTAGACCCTGGATACGCTCAGCCTCTCTGCTTATGAAGCCATTGTATGAGTGCTTGACGTCACAACCATTTAGACTGACAGAAGAGGTACATGACCATTTGCCACCACAGTCCTTACACAGTTACATACTCCCAAGCCTGTGTGACGTGTGCAAAATGCAATACAAGAAAAGTATTACAGGTTTCCCAGAAACACACTCCTTGATCACTGCACCCATTGCAAAGAGATCAAACTGGCTATATACAACTTCCCAAGGCAGGGATATAGGAATATGGCTTTGTCTACGCAGACCTCTTTTCAGGTTGGCCTGAAACCTACCTGGTACCGAAAGCAAACAGGCAAAAGGAAAAACGCCCAAAAAGCCGATTAGAGAACGTGTTTGTTGATTTGAAACACAGAAATAATAGAAAGCGAAAATTAAGGCCTTTCATTCAAAGGGGAAAGGGTCATAAGGAAGTGAAAATTTCCCCTTTTAATATAAAAAAGGGCCCCTTTCACACCCCCCTTTATATCAGGGGAAAAAGGTAGAATAATTAGGGCATGTTCCACGGCAGAGGAAAATTTACCGGTCGGTTTACCCAAACCGGTTATTTGTCCTGTTTTGGGCCCATACCCGCGGCCCCCCGGGAGGGGTGGGCGGTTTTCTCTGGATTTGCGGAGAAGACCCCTCCCTCTTAAAATTTGGGACTGCACATATTCCACCCAAAAAGGGAAAGGAAAATTGGGGCATGTTCAACCCTCTTCGGGCACCCCAAGGGCAAAAAAAAACCGCCGGGGGGGAAAACCCGTCCCAGGGGGGACTGTTTCCCGGGGGTTTTTCCCCATAGGGCCCCTTGTGCTTTTCAGAGGGTTCCCCCAAAAAACCGAAAAACCGTCTTAAAAAACCAGCCAAAAACCCCCGTCCCCGTGGGGGACATGTTTTTGGAATGGAACTTTTTAAATCTGAAAATTTTAGAAAGTATGGAGGAAAAAAAGGGGAAAAGGCCATGGCCTTTAATGGGCATTAGCATTTACTTCGCCCTTTTCCACAAACTGGCCCGGGCTCCCAAATTGATCCTGTTTGGCAACTTTCCAACGACAGGGCTTTATTTCCCCCAAAGGGCTTTCCCAAATTTGCAATACGCAGTACGAAAAGGGAATGTACGGGGCCCTACAAAAAACCCCTCAAAAGAGTCCCTTTTTAAACCAGTCTTTGTTCCCCATTCAAGATTAAGTAGCCCCCAACTTGGCCAGGTGATTGGGTGATCCTTATAAAAAAAAAAAAAATGTCAGAAGGGGCTTAATTTTTTTTAAAGGGGATGGGCCCCTTTCCCAAAATTTTTAATGAAAAACAGAGACCTCGTTTGAAGCTAGAGGGAAAGAAAAACTGGTCCATTGCCAAACCCACTACAAAAGGACCCACTCCCTTAAGTGAAAAAGGGGGAAGATAAAACCTACATGGGGGAAAGTGGAAACATATTTGTTGCAAACCCTGCTAAATTTAACCCTTTGGGGAAACAATTTCCCTCCAGCATAATAAACAAATTTTATGATTAAATTTGTTGAAAACAGGGGACACAAGTTTTTTTGGTTTTTTTTGGGGGGGAAATGTGGATTATGTATCCACCCCCGGAAAATTGCTATACCCTTTCCCAAATACCAGCATTTTTTGGAAACCCTTTGGGGGAAAATTTTTCCACCTTTGCCTTTTTTTCCCACTATACAGATGGAAAAAAGCTAAGCCGGGGATGGAGGGGGAATCCCATTTGGGAGAAACCTTTACTCATGGTGTGGTAAAAATGGGTCATTTTTTAAACCCAAAAAACTAGTTAAAACGCAATGGGGGGTGGCAGGCAAAATTCCAGAAAATTTTTAAGGTAGGTCCCTGCTCTTTAATTTTTTGTGCATAAAATTTTTTAAAGGGGAGTATTGCTTCATCAGTTCAGTTTGTTCTCTTGAAGCTTGATTCTCTATTTTCCGGGGAAACCCAAAGGGGCGTTTCTTCCCCTCCCAGCGGGGGTGTTTTTTTTTTTTTTTTTTTGTAAACATTTTTTAAAAAATTTTTCCCAAAAAACAATAGAGGGAACAGTTTTTAGATTTAAAAAATTATTTGTCCCACTTATTCTTTTAAAGGGGCATCGCCCCCCAAAGGGGCCTTTTTTAGTAGGGTAATTTCCTGTTGGGGTCTTTAAAAGGGCCAGTGAAACCCGAAAACCCCGGGGTTAAACCCAGAGTTCTCAGATCTAAAGCGAACAACTTCATCCCCCGGATTTGCCCATCCCTTCCTTTGTCTCGGCCGGAGGGGATATGAAAAAGTGTATTCTCATTTTGTCTTGGGACAGAAAAATAAAAAAACCGGGTCATATAAAAAAAAACAAACTAGAAAAAGCTTGGTAGTACAGGTGTGCTGGTCTCGCCTAAAAAGGAGTAGATCTAAAAAAAAACTGATCCCAAAAGAGGGTCCCTGTCTGCCCATTTCCCTTCGAGTCGGGAATTGACCCACAAAAAAAAAACCTGCCCCAAACCCAAGCGGGGGAATAATAAACCCGAGTGAGGCTCTCAGCCTGCGGGGGAAATGGTTTCAGGCGACCCCCCAGTAAAAAGGGCCTGCGAGAAAATTTAGGGTCCCCTAGGGAAAGAGAGGGGGGGAGGGGGGGGGGGGTTTCCCTAATAAATTTGTCTGGGGAAATAGTGTCACTTTCGTCGTTTGGTCCGCAGAATTTCCAGAGGTCCCCAAAAATGTCCCCGTGGGCTTCTTTTGAGTCCAAACCCCCGTGTATTAAATGTTCTCTTTTTTGGGTTAAATTTTAAGAACGTGTGTAAATGTAAAATTTTAATTTTAAAGGGGTTTTTCCATTTTCAAAAAAAAAACTTCCATTTTGTCTTTTTTGTTTCTCTCAGTTTCTATCCTATCCGGGGTTAAGTTTTTTTCCATGCTCTAAAATTTAATTTGGGACACTGGGGGGGGTGTGAGGCTTCAGCCATTACAGAAGGAGGCATCTTTTTGCAAATAATATGCAATATGTATAGTGCTTTTCCCCATTTCCCTTGGGGGGGGGGAGCGAGGGGGTTTTTACGGGGCTTTCATCTTCGGGGGGTTTTAGTAAAATTAAAATTTTATTAATAGTTCGGGGTCTTTACGTCCCTAGTCGCCATCCAGGTCCCTTTACATGGGGCCAAAAAAATAATTTCCCAGAAGTCTTAAAAATTGAGGCCCCCCCAATACCCCCCAATATATTTAGGGGGGTTTCGGGAAAATTGGGGAAACCCTGGGGGCCTACTGGGAACTTTTGGGGAGGGGGGGGGGTTGAACCCTTTAATAGGCATTGGGGAAAATTTTTTAATTGGGTTTCCCTCCATTGTTTTTTCCAAAAAATTTAGGGCCCCCTTAAAGTAGTCTTTAAAAACCCTAGCAAGATTTTTTCAGATAGTTGGGGGATCATTCGCCGTCCCCCCCCAAACCTCCTAAAGGGTTTTTTCCCTTTTCCGATACCAAACCCCCAGCTTTGTTGGCCCCGTTTTGGTTTGAGGGGGAGAAAGGGGGGACTTATAGCAATGCACCGGGGAAAAAAATCTTTTGGGGGGAAAATTTTCCTTTCTGTTTTTTTTGCGAAGTTTAGCCCTGCAGAAGGGAAAGGATCGGGCATTCCCGGGATAATTGTTTTAGGTGGGAGGGGAAAACCCTTTCTCGAAATTCCCCGGTGGGGGAAACCCAAATTTTTCTCCTGGGGGTGTTTCATTTGGGGGCCCGGCGCGCCCAAATCTTTACCTCTCCACAGTCTGAACAGGGGGATTTTTTGACCTTGGGGGTTTTTGGGGTTTGGGTCCCAGGGGGGGGCAGTCCCTTGGACATCATGAAGGAAAAAACCCATAATTTTGCGGGCTGTCCCCAGCCCCCGCTGTGTCCCGAAGGAGGTGGATGTTTTAAAAGTGGGGAGGAAAGGGGATAAAATCCGTGCATTTTGGGGGGGGTAGGGGTTTGCCAGGGTCGCAGAAATTTGTTCCATTTTAAAAATTTTGGAGTAGGGCCCCCCCTGGTTTCCCACCCAAATTCCAGAGCATGGGGGAAAAGGGATGCCAGGTTTTTAGTAGCGTATTTTTGGCAGTTTTTAAGCCCTTTTTTTTCCCCGGGGGCCCATCATTTTTCTAAAAGCGATATCCCGGGGTTTCTCCTACCCCCCCAAAAAAAAAAGGGGGGGAAGGACGCGTATATCTTTTAACACCCTGGTGCTTTAAAGAAAGGGGAGTTTTTGGAGGGGATGGCAGTTTCGGGGAAAGTCCCCTTTTTTAAATTGCAGGGGCACTGCCTGAAAAGGGGAAGAGGCGGGCCCAATCCCCATCTTTTCCCTTTTCCCTCCGTGATTTGTTTCATAAAGGGAGGGTATTTTTAAAATTTGAAAAATGGCCCCGGGGGGGGTCCCCCCAAATTTTGATCCCCAATTGGTGAAAAATTTTTTGCTTGGGGGGGGGTTGATTAAGCCCCGGGGGCCCCCAAACCCCTTCCAGGGAGAGGGGTTTCTAAGCTCCAGTAACTCGCTCTTTGGGGGGTTAACTTTGTAGCCTGAAAAAACCCTCCATATTTCTCTGGGAAGGGAAAAAAAAAACTCCCGGGAGGTGTGGGCAAAGGGGGCGAGAGGAACAGGAGCAGGGGCATTTGCAAACCCGGGCTGTTTTACTAGGTTTTTTCCAACCCCCGTTCCCCCCGAAAAAATTTAGAAACCCTCTAAAAACCCCGCCAGAGGTTCCAGGGCGAATCAAAAAAAGGGGAGGGGGAAAAAAGGGGCCCTCCCCGGCGGGTGCCTTTTGCTAAAGGGGAAGGGTTGAGACAAAAAAAACCCCGGGGGGTATACTTGGGGTTGGGGGGCGGGGGGTAAAAATTTCAGAGGGAAGGTTTTTTAAAACGACCCCCAAATCCCATTGTCGAGAAACCCTCCAGAGCCCCCCCCACCGGGGCTTGTCAAATGCTTTTTCGCATCTATTTCCCAAATATGACAGGTTTTCGGGGGGGGGGGGGGGGGGGGGGGGGGTTGAGCATCCTGAGCTGCCTCCAGCACCCCCCAACACCTTTTTTCGGTTTCCCAATGAAGCCCCGCCCCCTTTTATAAAAACCCCTTTTTTGGATGGGCCAATTTAAAGGGGTGGCAGAAAAATTAGCCCTTTTTCCCGCCAAAGTTTTTGGAGGGGTATTTTTTTTCCACATCAATCAATGAGAATTTTGGTCTTAAAAGAGGGGGCCCGGGGGGAGAGGGTCCTTTTCCCCTTTTTTTGGGAAAGACTTTAATGAAAGGGTTCCTGGGGTTCGGTCTGACACAGCCCCTTACATAAGATGTCATTAAAGTGAGCTTGAAGGACTTTGGGGTGGAAAGGGGGTCCCGAAGCAGTTTGAAAAAATTTCTGGTGAAACCCATTGGTTCCCCGGGGGTTTATTGGGTGATAAACCCTTTAAATGGCCTTTCCTGGATTTTTCTCCAGAAAATTTTTAGCATTCAAAAACGCCCGCTGATCAGTGGTTTTAGGCCAAGGGGGTAGACCAAAGGGAAACCAGGAATGCTACCCTCCTCATCCACTTCAGGGGTTAGAGTCCCAGGGGAAAAAAGTTTTTAAAAAAAAGGTTTTGAGTATGTCATTAACCCGGTGAGGATCAGAAGTTGTATTTGGGCCCTAGGGGTCTTAAGGGACATAAAGTGAGAAGGGGTTTTTAAATACCTTTAAGGAAATTTTAGCCAAAAACCCCACCTGCCTTTTTTCCCCTACCTGGGCAAGGGTTTGATGGGGGGTAGGAGGCTTTAAATTCTTCCCTTCTGTCGGGGCCATATGTCAAAGTCTCTCCTAGCCGTTTTCCCCTTCCCTTTCCCGGCCTTCAATGATTCTCCCGGGAGAAAAGGGGGGGGTAGGCTATTTTTACTTTTCTCAGATGCCCCCGCTGTATTCTCTGTCTAACTTGCTTTTGTACGAGGGACGTGTAGGCTTTTAAATTTTTACCCCGGAGTTTCAGATTTTTCAGTGGCCCCGAAACAAGGGGGCGTTCGTTTTGGGAATTTCTCCGCATTGGTTAGCCGCAAATTCTAGCCACCAAACCCCCGGGTCAGTCAGCAAAGGCCTCTGTTTTTCCCAGGGAGGACGGGAAAACGCCAAAAATTAAAAACTAAACCAATTGGGGGTTTGGTGTCCGCCCCTCTCTTAAAAAGGAAAGGGGGAGTGGTCAGTGATCACATGTCTAAAATTTTAGCCAATATGACCCTTCTGCATTGAGTTGGGAGACAAATATATAGTCCAGGTTTTAGGGGCCACGATTGGTGGGGGGGGGGGAAAAAAAAAGAGTTCTCCCTGCCTTCCGGATTTAGGTTTTTCTTCCATCCCTGACCAAATCCGGGTATGTCCAGGAAGGTCTTTTAAAGGGTCTGTCCCCCCGATTCCCGAGGTCTCCCGGGTACTCTGAAAAAGAGCTTGGGGGCCTTTTTCCCATCTAGGGGTTCACTTAAAAAAATAGAAATTTAAGTCACCTCCCCTCAGTTTGTTTGGTTTTTGGGATCAGTCTGAAAAACCCCTTGGTCAGGTAAATAAAAAAGGGGGTGCTTGGGCATTCGGGCCATTTTCACATTGTACAGACTGAGGCGTGTAACCCTTGCAAAACTATAGTCAAATGGGATAGTCTCCCTTCCCCAAACAGCCTATGGGGAGTTAGTTTTGAAAAGGGAAAATTTTTTTTGGGGTTAGTGTTAAAAAGTCCAGCTTTACCCCGACCCGCAGGGGAAACCCAAAAAACATGACCCCCCCCATAGCTTTCTCCATTCGAAAAAAATCTTCCCCTTTTTAAAAGTGTCTCCTGAAGGAGAACCACATCGGGTCCAGCTTCTTGAGGTTTACGAATGGGGTTTAGGGTCGCTTTTTGGGGAAGGGGAAGCCCTTTCGCTTTTCCCCGAGATAAATTTCATGGGGGGGTTTGGGAAGGAAAAATTTTTTGGGCCCGGGAAAATTTCCTTCTGGGGAGGGATACCCTTGAAAGGAAATTAAGGGTTAAGGGCCCTTTTTCCCCGGGGGGCAGACAGGGGGCTCCGTGATAAGTAATACCAAAAAGGAAAAAAAAAACAAAGCAAATTTCAAAACATCCCCGGAATTTAAAAGAAAAACAAGCAAAAAAGGTATTCCCTTTTTCAATCTAACTCCTATTCGCTTTTGTGACTTCACCTTTTTTTGGCCGCGCGGTCGTTCCCCCAAAAAAGGATCAAGAGAAAAATTTGCCATTTCCCTTTCCCGCCCTCGCACCATGAGAAAAAGGGGAAATCCAAGCTCCCCAAATTTTAAAAGTGTAATGAGAAAAATTTGTGATATAATTTCAATTTGGAGAGGAGAGTTTCTAGGCAGGAACAGTGGGAAACACCCCTACCCCCAAAATTTTAATGAAGGGGTTCATCTGCTAGGCCCTTTTAAAGCTAGTAATTTTAAAAATTTTTTTAAACATTTAGCCCTCTAATCAATTAAACCTTTTTAAAACGATTTTTAAAAAGTTTGGTTTCCCCGCCTTTTGAGAAAAAAGGGGAGGACCCCCGTGGGGTGTCTAAGAGACAACTACCACATTATGTGGTTACTAAAGTCCCCCTCATCAAAATATAGTAGTGAGCAGTTTCGGATAAGGCAAAACAAATGGGGATTTGGCCTCGGAAAAGTCAGGGAAAACATACGGGGGACCCGGGGAATTTTCCTTTCTTTGGCGGGAGGGAGGGGTTCTGAGAGGGGGTGGCGGGGCCCGCTCCCAAGAGGGCTCGGTTGAACGGGTTTTTGCAGTAGAGAGCCAAATAAAAAGATGTTCGCTCCAAGGTCTCTTGGGGTCACGTTCGCTTTTTTCCGGAGAGGTGTGGATATCGGGGTTTGTTGGGAAAGGGGGAATTTTCAGAAGTTGCTGGGGAAAAAATTTTTGGAAAAAGGATCCCCCCCCGGGGTAGCGTTTGTGAGGAGGGTTCTAAAAGGGGGGAGCTGGGTTTTGGGGGACTTAAATGGTAAAGTCTTCAAAAAAAAAAGATTCTGGGGCCTCTGGGGGAGCAGCGGGGATCTTAGTCCTTCCCATAAAAACGTTAAAAATGTCCTGCTTGTGTTATAATTCCCGATATTTCGCTATAGAAATGCGAGGCCCTCCTTTTTGAGGTTTTATTTGGCGGCTGTTGCTTGCAGTTTGGGCCCATGAATTTTGCTCTTTCCACCCTGCAGCTCTTTTCTATGCCCAGGGCTTGTGGAAGCTCGGTTTGAAAGAGATTTTGGAGTTCTGGCTGTTTGATCAGTTCTGGGAGCCCCACAAGCCTTAAATTGCTCCTCCTGGAGCGATTCTCAAGGTCTTCTAATCTCTCATATAGAATCGATTGGGATCTTGTGGTAAATGAGAGCTTGTTTTGTAAAGAGTCATTCTCCGACTCCAGCTGCTGAACCCGCTGTTCCAGCTCTTCAATGCGTGCCCCTTGAGCCTGAATGTCCTGCTGTATTTTGTTGAGGGACGCTTGCAGCGTGGACTCTAGCGTGTCACGGAGATCAGGGGCAATGTGTCTAGCCACTTCCAGCGCCAGGGCTTTATAATCTATAGCAGGGGACCTGTTGTTTTCAGTGCCCGGCGTCGGTATTGAGTCCCAGGAATCGGGAGGCAGCTCACCATCTTCCGGATTCAGAGCGCGACGGGACGCCATCTTAGCTTCCCCTCGTGGTGTGCGGGATGCTGGAGAGGACGGGTCTCTGTGGCGTACAGGAGAAGATATCTCTCCTGCAGGTAACGGCCGAAGCCTCGGTAACGTTCTCCTCTCGGTCCGGGAGCAGGTCAGCGCCGGTAAAGTGGATAATTGCCGGGATTAGGTGCGGGGTGGCGGAGAGCTCTTACCGCTCACAGCCGCACGCCAGCGCCGGAACCGGAAGTCTCCCAGCTGGGTGTTTCTTACCTGAAGGGGGATGACATCATCCTCCCCTTCATGCTCGCTCCCGAGTCAGTGTGTTTTCCCCCCATCCTCTCTGTCTGATTCCACATGTCACTGTCCTCTCCCTCTACAGTCTTATTTTGTATGCCTGTTACCACAGGCCTGCCTTCAGTCTTCTATGAACTCAGAGCACTGATCTCTTCTCCTCTCACAGCTGGAGGTTTGTTACAGTTGAATCCAGTCTTATATGAACTCCTCCAGAGCACAGATCCGTCTCCCTTCTATGTTTACACAAGGCACAACTCTGCAGTTTTCTGATTGTAGAAGCAGCTTCAGTGTCAAGGAGCTGCTAGCTGTATAGAGTGAAATTGTTGCTGGCCCCTTACACACAGCAGCATTAGGCACCGAGGCACAATTCTGCTGTTTTCTGATTGTAGAAGCAGCTTCAGTGTCAATGAGGAGCTGGTGGCTGTGCAGAGTGAAATTGTTGCCGGCCCCTTATCCTGAGTGAGAGAGGCAGGAATGCACGCTCCCGTGAATACGACCGGGGGCCAGACAGAGTGTAAATTAGTAGAGCCGTCAGCCAATGAAATGAAAGGAGGAGGGATCAGACCTGCACTGGGGAACACTGTTTACACAAAACAAAGATAAGAGAGACAGTAAAAACAAGACAGCTTTGCTAATCCCATCCAATTGCAAAGTTGCTTGTTTTCACTGTCCCCTTATTCTGAAGACCATTTAATGAAATGATACAACCCCTTTAATGCTTGCTATAAGTAGGTGCTCCAAAAAGAAGAAAAAGCAAATAGTTATATCCCACTGCGCCCAAAATGAAATTTATTCCTCGTTCGGGCATGGTCGCTCAAAAAAGTAAAAATTTATAATGTGTAGGCCGTTCCTCTTGGGGAATCCAGCAGAAGTAATGAAACATATAAGGAAAAGTCTGGCTCCATGGCATAACCATACTAAAGTAGCTGAAGAAGGACTCAGATGCCCAAAAAAGAGGGAAATGTCGTAGAAATACTCTTGTTTACATTTTTTTTTATAGATTACAATAAATATGTTTATGTTCAAAGAGTAACCTTGGAAATTTTAACATGACTTTGCCAGGGAACAGTCGATGGAAGATGTTTTTCTTATTCGCACTTTGCTTGTGATGTAGGAATTCACATCTTTGTATAAAAAACTATATAAACTGGACACATGGACAATAAAGACAGAAGTCATTGTATTATAGATACACCACTTGTCTGTCTGTATGCTTCTCGGATTACTCCTATCTCAATAATCTTTCCTTATGTGGCAAGCCAATCACATCTGAAGTTGTGTATTGCGACAACATAATGTACAATATACAGCTACATATACATTATACAAACACCTACATCTACATACTATACTATATACACATTACACACAACTACATCTACATACTATACTATATACACATTACACACAGCTACATCTACATAGTATACTATATACACATTCCACACACAGCTACATCTACATAGTATACTACATACACATTACACACACAGCTTCATCTACATACTATGCACACATTACACACAGCTACATCCACATGCTATACTATATACACATTACACACAACTACATCTACATGCTATACTATATACACATTACACACAGCTGCATCTATATGCTATACTATATACACATTACACACACAGCTTCATCTACATACTATACTGTATACACATTACACACAGCTACATCTACATGCTATACTGTATACACATTACACACAGCTACATCTACAAATTACACTATATAAACATTACACACAGAGCTACATCTACATACTATACTATATACACATTACACACACAGCTACATCTACATACTATACTATATACACATTACACACACAGCTACACCTACATACTATACTATATACACATTACACACAGCTTCATCTACATACTATACTATATACACATTACACACAGCTACATCTACATAGTATACTATATACACATTACACACAGCTACATCTACATAGTATACTATATACACATTCCACACACAGCTACATCTACATACTATCCTATATACACATTACACACAGCTACATCTACATACTATACTATATACACATTACACACAGCTACATCTACATACTATAATATATACACATTACACACAGCTACATCTACATACTATAATATATACACATTACACACAGCTACATCTACATACTATAATATATACACATTACACACAGCTTCATCTACATTCTATAATATATACACATTACACACAGCTACATCTACATACTATAATATATACACATTACACACAGCTTCATCTACATTCTATACTATATACACATTACACACAGCTTCATCTACATACTATACTATATACACATTACACACAGCTACATCTACATACTATACTATATACACATTACACACAGCTACATCTACATACTATACTATATACACATTACACACAGCTACATCTACATACTATACTATATACACATTACACACAGCTACATCTACATACTATATACACATTACACACACAGCTACATCTACATACTATATACACATTACACACAGCTACATCTACATACTATAATATATACACGTTACACACACAGCTACATCTACATTCTATACTATATACACATTACACACAGCTACATCTACATACTATATACACATTACACACAGCTACATCTACATACTATACTATATACACATTACACACAGCTACATCTACATACTATACTATATACACATTACACACACATCTACATACGATACACACATTACACACAGCTACATCTACATACTATACTATATACACATTACACACAGCTACATCTACACACTTTACTGTATACACATTACACACAGCTACAGCTACACACTTTACTGTATACACATTACACACAGTTACATCTACACACTATACTATGTACACATTACACACAGCTACATCTACATACTATACACACATTACACACAGCTACATCTACATACTATACACACATTACACACAGCTACATCACATACTATATACACATTACACACAGCTACATTTTACATATCTATAACACTTTAAACCACAGCTCTTAATAACATAAAACTATATACACATTACACACGCTACTTTCTAATACTTATACTATATACACATTACACACACATCTACATACGATACACACATTACACACAGCTACATCTACATAACTATTATATATACACATTACACACAGCTACATCTACACACTTTACTGTATACACATTACACACAGCTACAGCTACACACTTTACTGTATACACATTACACACAGTTACATCTACACACTATACTATGTACACATTACACACAGCTACATCTACATACTATACACACATTACACACAGCTACATCTACATACTATACACACATTACACACAGCTACATCTACATACTATATACACATTACACACAAAGCTACACCTACATACTATACTATATACACATTACACACAAAGCTACATCTACATACTATATACACATTACACACAAAGCTACATCTACATACTATACTGTATACACATTGCACACAGCTGCATCTACATACTCTACTGTATACAAATTACACACAGCTACATCTACATACTATACTATATACACATTATACACAGCTACATCTACATAATATACACACATTACACACAGCTACATCTACATACTATACTGTATACACATTACACACAGCTACATCTACATACTATACACACATTACACACAGCTACATCTACATACTATACACACATTACACACAGCTACATCTACATACTATACTATATACACATTACACACAGCTGCATCTACATACTATACTATATACACATTACACACACAGCTATATCTACAACCTATATTATGTAAACATTAGACACACAGCTACATCTACATACTCTACTGTATAAAAATTACACACAGCTACATCTACATACTATACACACTTTACACACAGCTACATCTACATACTATACTGTATACACATTACACACAGCTACAGCTACACACAGCTACAGCTACATATTCTACTGTATACAAATTACACACAGCTACATCTACATACTATACACACTTTACACACAGCTACATCTACATACTATACTGTATACACATTACACACAGCTACATCTACATACTATACTGTATACACATTACACACAGCTACAACTACATACTATACACACATTACACACACAGCTACATCTACATACTATATATACACATTACACACACAGCTACATCTACATACTATACTGTATATACATTACACACACAGCTTCATCTACATACTATGCACACATTACACACAGCTACATCTACATACTATACTATATACACATTACACACAGCTACATCTACATGCTATACTATATACACATTACACACAGCTACATCTACATTCTATACTATATACACATTACACACAGCTACATCTACATACTATATACACATTACACACAGCTACATCTACATACTATAATAGACAATGCATTGTTTACGGCGCGTCCGCGCCGTAAATAATGTGCATGTCACTTTCTCCCCGCGGCGGATTTGCTGAGCGGGGGGAGCGACGGAATCCACTGTTCTCTATGAGAGCAGTGGATTACCGTAATGACTCCGACGGATTGGCGCCGTATTGAAGCGCAAATCCGGCGCGGAATACGGCGCCAATCCGTCGGCAAATAAGCCGTGTGAACGGGCCCTTATAGTATCTCTCTACCCAACCGGCTGTGTACGGCAAGGAAGAGATCATTCTCTAAACACAGCTACATCTACATACTATACACACATTACACACACAGCTACATACTATACTATATACACATTACACACAGCTACAACTACATACTATACTATATACACATTACACACACGGCTACATCTACAACCTATATTATGTAAACATTAGACACACAGCTACATACACACATTATACAGAGCTACATCTACATACTATACACACATTACACACAGCTACATCTACATACTATACTATATACACATTACACACAGCTACATCTACATACTATACTATATACACATTACACACAGCTACATCTACATACTATACTATATACACATTACACACAACTACATGTACATACTATACTGTATACACATTACACACAGCTATATCTACATACTATACTGTATACACATTACATACAAAGCTACATCTATATACTATATACACATTACACACAGCTACATTAAAATACAATACTATTTACTCATACAAGCATAATACAGACCAAACATTGGACATTATACATACACCTCTCTACATGCGCATCATGCATACAGCCAGGGCTGCCAACAGAAATTTTAGGGCCCCATACAGCTGAAGCATCTGGGGCCCCCCCTCAAACCCCGCCACTAGCTGGGTGGGTGGCCGGACATGCGGGTAGGTAGCTGGGTTCAGTAACGTGTAAATATTCAGTGGATACGGTATTTGTTAAAAAATAATTCTTCCTTTTTTATTCAATTTTCCATAAAAACATTAAGCCACAACTTAATAGTAGCATGTCCATTAGAATATATTTTGTAGTGTATACTCAAGTGAAAGGTGCGGCAGGTCGCCATTCGCCAATTGTAGTTAGATCGCTGCTCCCATCCAGGTGAGCTGGAGATGCCGGCCAGCTGGGTTCGGTAGCCAGGCGGGTAGGTAGGTAGTCAGGCTGGTAGCCGGGAAGGCACGTGGGTAGCCAGATGGGTAGGTAGGTAGCCGGGCAGGCAGGTGGGTAGCCAATCGGGTAGGTAGGGAGCCAGACTAGGTAGCCAGGCAGGTAGGTAGGTATGTAGGTAGCAAGGCAGGCAGGTGGGTAGTTGGGCAGGCAAGTAAGTTGCCGGTCGGGTTGGTAGCCTGGCTAGGTAGCCAGGCGGGCGAGTAGGTAGGTAACCAGACAGGCAGGTGGGTAGCCAGGTGGGGGGGTAGGTAGCCAGGCAGGCAGATAGATAGCTGGGCGTGTTGATAGCCTGGCTAGGTAGCCAGGCGGGCAGGTAAGAAGCCAGGTGGGGAGCCAAGTAGCGGGGTGGGCGGGTAGGTAGCCAGGCAGGCGGGTAGCCTGGCTAGGTAGCCAGGCAGACTGTGAGGTAGGTAGGTAGGTAGCCAGGCAGGCAGGTGGGTAGGTAGGTAACTGGGTGTGTAGGTAGCCAGGCAGGCAGATGGGTAGTCGAGCAGGCAGATAAGGAGCCGGGCGGGTTGGTAGCCTGGCTACCTAGCCCGGCGGGTGGGTGGTTAGGTAGCCAGGCAGGCAGGTGGGTAGACAGGTGGGGAGGTAGGTAGCTGGGCTAGGTAGCCAGATAGGCTGGTAGGTAGGTAGCTGGGCATGTAGGTAGCCAGGTAGGCAGATAAGGAGCGGGGCAGGTTGGTAGCCTGGCTAGGTAGCCAGGCAGGCAGCCAAATAGCAGGGAGGGGGGATAGATAGCCAGGTGGGTTGGTAGCCTGGCTAGGCAGGCAGGTAGCCAGACAGGCAGGCAAGTAGCCAGGTGGGGCCCGCCTCCTAGAGAGAGAGAGAGAGGGCCCGCACTCCTAATTACAGCTATACTGTTTTTTAACTTACTTCTCCTGCGCTGTAATCGGAGCCGGGCCCTCCTCTCTCTCTGCCCATGCGGCTTCTGCCCAACAGCGGGATGCGGGACAATTTGAATCAGTGAAGCCCCGCCCATCGGGGGCGTGGCCTCACTGATTTAGTTAGCCGTCCCGCCCGCCGGCAGAGTGAGAAGAGGGTCCGCCTGCTCCGGTTACAGCGCATGTCAATCAGCGCAGCTGTGACCGGACCTGCAGCACAGGGCCCCCCACTCCTATCAGCGCTGCGCCGCCGGGCCCCAGCCGCACACAGCGGCGCAGGCGCCGACCTGCAGCGCGGGGCCCCCCCAATCCTATCAGCGCTGCGCCCGCAGGCCCCAGCCGCACACAGCGGCGCAGGCGCCACACATGCTGCGGCCTGTTCTCTGTACCATTGTTGTGGAGCAAGGGGGCGGTACCCAGCAGCGGCGGCAGGCCCCCCTTGCTTCATAGACCGGCCAGGCCCCGTACGAGAGTACTGCCTGTACCCCCCTAACGGCGGCCCTGCATACAGCAATGCCACATACACATCATGCACACAGCTCTGCTCTATGCACATTATGAAAAAATCACTGCAACAATACAGAGACCTTCAATATAAATATTCATATAATAACCTAATAAAACTTAAAGGGATTGTCTCACTACAAGGTTTGCTTTTTATGTTAAAAATCTTGCAAAAACAAGTCACTTTGTAATATGTGTCCATTAACAGTGTCCTACCAGACAGGAGGCTGGAGTTGGGCGATGCTGCGGGAAGCCGGCGGTCGGGTTAAGAGGTTAAAGGGGTTGTCTCACTACAAGGATTGCTGCTTTTTATGTTAAAGATCTTGCAAAAACAAGTCACTTTGCAATATGTGTCCATTACCGGTGTCCTACCTATTCTGAGATATCCCCTCTTGTATGGGCTGCATCAGCTCCTCAGGTCGCTATAGCTACAGACCTGTTTGATCTCTCCTGATTAACCAGTGCTGCCAGCACTGGTTGCTATAGCTACAGACCTGGCTTCTACTGCAGCCTAGTGTAAGCCAATACACACACCCCTGAATTCAAAGTGAAACCAAGAAAACAGGACTGAGGTAAGATGAATCAATGTAGTGAGACAACCCCTTTAACTTTTAATAGTAACTGCTACATTCATTTCCAGAGTGCCCATTACAGGGCATGGAAAGAGAACGTACCCTATGGGCAGTTCCAGTGCCTTAGAAAGAATTTCTCAGAGAATCATACATTCAAAGAACAAGTATTATTCATTAAAGAACGATGCAAAAAAAAAAAAAGTATCCTAAAAAACTTCTAAATAATGGACTCGAAAACACCTTTAAGTTGGAACAAAAGGATTGTTTAATCTACAAAAGGAATAACAATGTAGAAACAACAAAAAGAAAAGAAGAATGTACCAAGTTTTCTTTAATAACACAATATAATGTGCTATATCCAGAAATTAAAAGGATTTTATACAATCATTGGTATCTGATGAAAAAAAGACTATTGTTCCCGAAAGTCCAACAGTGATTTTTAGAAGAGCCCCCAATATTAACAATCTAGTGGCTCCGAGTCTAGTAAAAGGATCTAAAGAAAAGACTGACACCACAGCTAAACAAGTGGGAAGATTTGCATGTGAATCAGCAAACAGTTTATGCTGCTTGAATATAGCAAACACTTATCAAATAATTTCAACTACCACGAAGGAAATTCACGCCATAAGACAAAGTTTAGACTGTAAAAGCAGATTTGTCATCTACGCTGTTTCCCCGAAAATAAGACGTATGTCATTGAATGTGACTGTTAATTACAATTTGTGGGGAGAACTACACAGGCTCTGCATATGCGTTTAAAGGGGTTTTGCCACAATCTCATTTCATGCCTCCTGTATCCAGCTCTTCAGCTCTGTGCGCTCAGAAGGGGGCGTGTGTGATTTGTTTGAATTGCATATCATGTGACCCAGCAGGATGACATCACCAGGCCTTTCCTCTCTGTAGTCAAAGAAAGGTCTGTTTATGTATAGAACTGTAAGTAGCTACTTTGTAGCTCAGAGGTAAAACTTTTTCCTCCAGGCACAAGAGTCCTCGGTTCAAATCCCTGCAGGAACCAAACCTGTGGATTTTATTTCTCTTTATCAATGCACAGACCTGATTGAGGATTCCTTTTTTACTTATTTGCACTGTTTGACTAATTACTAAGGAGTACAGAGGACGGGAGTAGAATGACAGCACCTGGGGTTTGAACATTCAGTAGCTGCCTGAGAAGAGAGGTGATGTCTGAGCATGTGCGACCAGGACTGATAAGCTCTCAGCCCTGGTCGTATCCCCTGGAGATGAGGTGTAAACAATGGATCACTAAAGGAGCAGCTAAGACAAAAACGGTGCAGAATTTTTAATAATAATGAATGGTGAAAATGTTTATTATTTAATTTACAAACTTCCAACGTCAATTTTACTTCGTGGCAAAACCCATTTAAATGGACATAGAGCCTGAATTAGAATGGGGGGGATATTAGGCAGAGCTTAGTGAGACACATTTTAGAGGTGCATAACCAGGATTTCAGTAACTTATGAATTACACCGATAGATCAAATATCAGCAGTCAAAATTAATAAATATCAACTTTTACAAAAGAGGAAGACATTTTGGATGTTTAAGTTACAAACTATCAGACCTAAAGGGTTAAACAAATTAGTGGAACGGATATATTGAGTTCATGGCATAATTATTTTAGGTCTCCCTACTATTTCTATCATTATAGCGAACATAGTCTATACTGATGGTTCTTTTTACTTTGGCATATTGCATCCATTTAGTACATATTAATATAGAATAATTGAACTAGGGCTCCCATAGAATGCTATGGGGCTTGTCGCTCCTTATTGGGTTAATCTTCATAGACTATAAAGACTTCTGGTCGCTTGACCTCTGATTGGAGGAGACGGCCGATCCCATTTTTTTCTAGCCAATCAGAGTAGGAGATATTTTCTCCAAAGAATAGACTGGAGTCTGTCGCTCGTCTCCTGATTGGCTTCAGCAGTCTCCATAGACTATAATGGTTTCTTTCTCTGATTGGGCAAGGCGAGCCTACCCCCTTTTTTATTTGAACCAATCACAGCTAGAATTCATGTCCCACAGAATATAAAGTAGCTAGTAGCTCGTTTTCTGATTGGAGGATGAATCCTAAATAGCATATAATGGTTTTGATGTCTCGGCTTTCTATTGCATAAAATTGACCCAACCACTTACCTTTTAGCCAATCATGAAATAGCTCAATTCTCAACTGAGTATAATCAAATTTGCCACTCTGTTTCTGATTGGCTATAGCAGGGGTGTCTGTTGGGAAACTACAACTGCCATCATGCCCACTGTTATAGATTATACAAATGCATGATGGGAGTTGTAGTTTCCCAACAGCTGGAGGGCCGCAGTTTGACACCTGTGGGCTATAGGAATACTCATAGAAGTAAATAGTTCTTGTCGCTCCTCTTGTGATTAGAGGATTGTTCTAACCAAGGAATGTACAGCCACAGATTTAAAGGTCCTGCCTTGCTGGTCTTTTGCACATCTGACTCCTGATGTAGCGCCAGTTCTAGGCGATAAACGCTTTGAGTTTTTCAGTATTTTATGGTGTAAAATTGTTTACATTCTTTTATAAAATTGCTTTTAATAATAAAACCTTTTTTAATAGCACCGTGATATTGCCTCAAAGAGGTATTTTTATAGCTAGCGCCGGGATCCGTATTCTCTATATCCACATGATACTTCGCACCTGCTGCAGTTTTCTCTGTGGCTTTGGAGCAGGGACCCGCAGCTGCTGCTGGAAGACTCGGACGGAGTCTATTAAAACGTATATGAGTGTTGTACCTCTGGTCTAATGCACTAAAGATTATATCCACGGCACACCAATTTGATGCGAAATAAAAGGGGTTTTATTACAAAACGTGGATCATATAGTTCACAGAGTATAAGATTATTGCACCAATACAAATGCAAATCAGAAAAAATGATGTCAACAGTTATTCGGTGATATTAGATGTCAAAGAAATGTCGCCGTTTCGGCAAGCATACCTTTATCAAGTGACATCTAAAGTATGTACCACCTTACATACATACAGTGCCTTGCAAAAGTATTGAGCCCCTTTGAACTTTTCAACCTTTTGCCACATTTCAGGCTTTAAACATAAAGATATAAAATTTAAATTTTTGTGTGAAGAATCAACAACAAGTGGGACACAATTGTGAAGTGGAACGAAATGTATTGGACATTTTAAACTTTTGTAAAAAAAAACCAAAAACTGAAAAGTGGGGCGTGCAATATTATTCGGCCCCTTTACTTTCTGTGCAGCAAAGTCACTCCAGAATGATCCAATGTTGTCCTAAATGACTGATGATGATAAATATAATCCACCCGTGTGTTATCAAGTCTCCGTATAAATGCACCTGCTCTGTGATAGTCTCAGGGTTCTGGTTAAAGCGCAGAGAGCATCATGAAGACCAAGGAACACACCAGGCAGGTCCGTGATACTGTCGTGGAGAAGTTTAAAGCCGGATTTGGATACAAAAAGATTTCCCAAACTTTAAACATCCCAATGAGCACTGTGCAAGCGATCATATTGAAATGGAAGGAGTATCAGAGCACTGCAAATCTACCGAGACCCGGCCGTCCCTCTAAACTTTCATCTCAAACAAGGAGAAGACTGATCAGAGATGCAGCCAAGAGGCCCATGATCACTCTGGATGAACTGCAGAGATCTACAGCTGAGGTGGGAGAGTCTGTCCATAGGACAACAATCAGTCGTAAACTGCACAAATCTGGGATTTATGGAAGAGGCAAGAAGAAGCCATTTCTCAAAGATATCCATAAAAAGTCTGGTTTAAAGTTTGCCACAAGCCGCCTGGGAGACACCAAACATGTGGAAGAAGGGGCCGCCTGGGAGACACCAAACGTGGAAGAAGGGGCTCTGCTCAGATGAAACCAAATTCCAACTTTTTGGCCACAATGCAAAACGATATTTTTGGCATAAAAGCAACACAGCTCATCCCCCTGAACACCCCATCCCCACTGTCACACATGGTGGGGGCAGCATCATGGTTTGGGCTTTTCTTCAGCATGGACAGGGAAGATGGTTTAAATTGATGGGAAGATGGATGGAGCCAAATACAGGACCATTCTGGAAGAAAACCTGTTGGAGTCTGCAAAAGACCTGAGACTGGGACGGAGATTTATCTTCCAACAAGACAATGATCCCAAACATAAAGCAAAATCTACAATGGAAGGTTCCCAAATAACCGTCTCCAGGTGTTAGAATGGCCAAGTCACAGTCCAGACCTGAATCCAATCGAGAATCTGTGGAAAGAGCTGAAAACTGCTGTTCACAAACGCTCTCCATCCAACCTCACTGAGCTCCAGCTGCTCACAAACTCTCTCCATCCAACCTCACTGAGCTCCAGCTGTTCACAAACGCTCTCCATCCAACCTCACTGAGCTCCAGCTGCTCACAAACGCTCTCCATCCAACCTCACTGAGCTCCAGCTGTTCACAAACTCTCTCCATCCAACCTCACTGAGCTCCAGCTGGTCACACTCTCCATCCAACCTCACTGAGCTCCAGCTGTTCACAAACGCTCTCCATCCAACCTCACTGAGCTCCAGCTGTTCACAAACTCTCTCCATCCAACCTCACTGAGCTCCAGCTGCTCACAAACGCTCTCCATCCAACCTCACTGAGCTCCAGCTGTTCACAAACTCTCTCCATCCAACCTCACTGAGCTCCAGCTGTTCACACTCTCCATCCAACCTCACTGAGCTCCAGCTGTTCACACTCTCCATCCAACCTCACTGAGCTCCAGCTTCTCACAAACACTCTCCATCCAACCTCACTGAGCTCCAGCTGCTCACAAACGCTCTCCACCCAACCTCACTGAGCTCCAGCTGTGCCAAGGAAGAATGGGCAAGAATTTCAGTCTCTCGATGTGCAAAACTGATAGAGACATAACCCAAGCAACTTGCAGCTATAATCGCAGCAAAAGGTGGCGCTACAAAGTATTAACTTAAGGGGCTGAATAATATTGCACGCTCCACTTTTCAGTTTTTTTTTTTTTTACCAAAATTTTAAAAACTTCCAATAAATTTCGTTCCACTTCACAATTGTGTCCCATTTTGATTTTTTAAAAAAAAAATTTAAAAAATTTTTATTCTTTATTTTTGAAGCTGAAATGGGTAGAAAGTTAAAAATTTTCAAGGGGGCAAAATACTTTCGAAGGCACTTATATTAATGTACTTGAAAAAGGGGATGTTGCCGAAAGTCCCGACATTTTTTTTTGACATTAATATCACCGAAAAACCAGAAAGACTTTTTGAATTTTTGTTATTTAAATTTGTATCGGTGCAATAATCCAATTTGGTGTGCCATGGATATAATCTTTACTGGATACTCTGACCTCTCTGGTCATTTCCACCAGAGCACCCTTTCCACCCTCTTTCCCTACAGGTGTGTGTGACCATTTACGATTTATATTCTGGTCTAATGCACAACCCAAAAAGGTGAGAGTTTAGTTCACAGAGATTTTATATTCTTTTAAAAACTATTATAACCATCCTTCACCATAAGAGAGCCCCCTGTTTAATTTTTTATTCTTCTAACATCATACACACAGTCTCCCCCTACACATATACACACAGCTCTGTCATACCCCAAATACACACACTCGCTCATACACATACACTCATACACCCACCGCTCCTGCCATCTACACCACACTTGTCATGCACACATAACACAGCTCCGTCCATACACATCATACACCACAGCCCTGCTCCATACACAAAACACCAAAAAAGCTCTGCTCCATACACATTTACACAAGCTCGCCCCCCAGCAATATAAGCAAAACTTGCCCCCAAATACACATCTTCACACACAGCCGCCCATGCACATCATACATACACTTGTCCTGCACATCTCCACCACACAGCTTGCTCCATCACACATCACACACGCTCTTCCCTCCCAACACACAAAAACTCTGCCCCATGCACATTATACACACACCTCTGTCCTTGACATCAACACACACAGCTCTGCCCATGCAACTAACACACCCTTGCTCCTGCAATCATAACCACAGCTCTGGCCCAGCACATCATACACGCAACCTCGGGTCCATGCCCTCATACACACAGCTTTGCTCCATAAACTCTTAAAAGCCACTTGGGTTTCCTCCCAAACATAACACAAGCTTGCTCCAGCAATCATAACACACAGCTTGCCCCAATGCAACATACACACAACTTGGTCCATGAAATATACACAAGCTCTGGTCCATCACATCAACACACACACTCTGCTCCTGCCACATACACACAGCTCTGCTCCATGCAATCATCACACACAGCCTGCCCCATGCCATCAACACGAACACCCCTTGCTCCATGCACATCATACAGCACACTTGCTCCATGCACTCCATAACCACAGCTCTGCCCCATACAACATTATACACGCACAGCTCGTCCATACACATTATACACGCCATTCTGCTCCATAACTTATCACCACCTTGCTCCATACACTCTACCAAAAGCTCTGCCCCATCCATATACCAAATCTTCCAAACATACAACCACACGCTCTGCCCCATACCATTACCGCACACTCTGCCCTTTCCACTCATCCACAGCTCTGCTCCAAAAATCATACACAAAAACCCCTGCTCCGCCACATCTGCACCTCTGCTCCATGCACATCATACACACACGCTTGCTCCTAAATCAAACGCACACCTGCCCATAAACATCATACACAAAAGCTCTGCCTCCATGCGCTTTTTACACACACAGCTCTGCCCATGCGCATCAAAACACACACAGCTTGCCCCTACACACATACACGCACAGCTCTGCTCCTACACACACAGTTGCCCCATACAAATCAACACACACGCTCGCTCCATAACTCAGCACAAGCTTGCTCCATACACATCATACCACAGCTTTGCTCCATAACATATACACACACAGCTCTGCTCCATACACATCATACACCACAGCTCGCCCTGAATCATACACAACAGTTTGCTCCTACACATCTACACACACAGCTTGCCCCATACCATCAACACACACTCTGCTCATCCCTCATAACACACAGCTTGCTCCATACACACATACACCACACCCGTCCATAAACTACCCCCCAGCTCTGCTCCATCACATCTACACCCCACACCTTGTCCGTGCACATCAACACGCCAGCTCTGCCCTTACATCTACACACTCTGCTCCTACACTCATATACACTTCCCCCAAAACACATATCCCACAAAGCTTGCCCCTGCCATCAACACCCACAGCTTCTCCATGCACTTTCAAACACACACAGCTCGCTCCATCACATCATCAAAAACCAGCTTGCCCTACACATCATACACACACAGCTTGCCCCCTGACATCATACCCCCAACAGTCTGCTCCATACACATTATACACACACACTTGCTCCATACACATTATACACAAAAGCTCTGCCCATACCATTATCAAAACCCGCTCTGCCCTTACACTTTATACACACACACCCTCGGGTCCTACCCCTTATAACACACAGCCTGCTCCATAACAATACACGCCGCTCGCTCCTACTTATCATACACAGCTCGCCCAAAACAACCTACCCCCACAGCTCTGCCCATAACCCCACATACACGCTTGTCATACACACATACACCACAGCTCTGCCCATACCATATCCCCCAAAACGCCCTGCTCCTACACAAAATACACACACACCTGCCCCATAAACATCAACCACACAGCCCTGCTCCATAAAAAACTTTCACACCAGCTCTCCCCACATACCAAAAAAACAACAGTCTGCTCCAAACATCACACAAAAACACTTGCTCCATACACATTAAAACCACAAAAAGGCCCCATGCACATCTAAACACACACACATCTGCTCCAAAAACACTCATCCGCACGCTCTGCTCCATCACTCAAACCGCACACTCTGCCCCATAACATCAACACACCAGCTCCGCTCCTGCCATCTACACGAAAACCTCTGCCCCATACACATATACACACACAGCTCGCTCCATACACACAACACACAGTCTCTCCATGCACCATACACACACAGCTCTGCTCCAACCCTTAACCACAGTCTGCCCAACACTCATCTCAAGCTCTGCTCCTTCCATCATACAAACACAGCTCTGCTCCATGCACAATATACACACACAGTCTGCTCCTGCACTCATCCCAAACACAGCTCTGTCCATACACATCATACACACACGTTTTGCTCCATAACATCATACACACACAGCTCTGCCCCTTACTTTGGGGTTTGGTGGATTCGCTGGACCACCAAAGGTGAAGTTAAGCCACGCCGGTATTCACCAAAGGCCCCCGCAAAGGGGGATGGACTTGCTGCGGCGTGAGGTACAGGTCGTCCCCCGGACTGACTTTTTCGATGGCGGCCGGGGAAAAATGCTTTGGTACGAATCGTATCCAGGGGGCATAGTGGGGGACGGGCAGGAGGTGGGGCGGGCGGCAGGGGTTCGAGGCAAGACAGGCAGATGGTCGGGCGGCGGCCAAACGGGCAGGTGGGAAACGTGGGGAAGGGACTGGTACATGGATAACGGGGACAGGACAAGAACACCTAAAGATTTTTAAGCACACCAACAAAAAAGGGGAAAGGGTGCTGGGGGCGAAAAACCTTATATAGGACACGGCCGTCAATAACCAACTAAGGGGGCCGCTGGCCCTTTAAAATCCAGACCAGCCGTGCGTGCGCCCCTTTAAGCAGCGGTTACGCGCGTAGCTGTCAGAGCGGACCAAGGGGGAGGTGAGAAAGGGGTTTCCTGCCCGAAGCAGAAGGACAAGGGCACCCGGCCGGACCCCAAAAGGGCCGGGGGGGGATGGCCGCGGCGAGCCGCAGCCCCAAGCGCCTTGACAAACATAAAACAAAAGCTTGCCCCAAATTTATCATACACACACACAGCTCTGACTCCTCCCCACGGACTGATACATGACAGTGACATCATCACAGGTCCTGTGAGTCAAGCAGCCAAAAACCTTCCCGCTCTGCAGTTGGAGTGGGTGTTTGAATTACTGGGGGTGGGGGTTATTAAAGGAGTATTCCTACAATGGACTCTTATCAGTGATCCACAGAATGAGTGATAAATGTCCCATTGCTGGGGGTCTGACCACTGTATTGGCAGTTCTAGGTGTTTGAGTGCCGCCTCTCCATTCATAGTGCATGGGATTGATGAAGTTAGCAGGAATCTTCTATAGACTGTGAATGGAGCCGTGTCTCATGCTTTCAACCATTGCCGCATTCATAAAAACTTTTTTACCTTTCTCCCACCTGGGGACTTTATCATTTTCTGACCGCTTCTATATTATTTGGTAATTAAAAAATTTGTCACCGCAGTTCCCATTAGATCCATACCTCGGACTGGATTATAACGTACATCCCACCCACCTACAGCTCCCGGGGAAAAAAAAGATCTTTTTCCCCCAGTGCTGCACATTCAAGGAAATATATTATCCCGGTTTTCTGAAAACTACGGGTGCACCATAGGGCCAAACCTCCTTCAGAGTGCAGAGTTGCTTGGCACCTCATATCCGCCACACTGCAGACAGAGGGGTTATGGGATGAAGAAGCAGACACGGAGGAACCCCGTTTTCAAGGGGAATGGGCCTATTTATTGTCAGAATAACAAAATTAAACCTTGTGTGATAAATCGTATCGCAGGGGAAAAAAGCGTCAGGATAACGCCCTATTTACCTTTTGGGTTCATCAAGAATTTTTAGAGGAAGGAAGTTTGGTCTGAATGGTGTTCCCGTAGTTTACTGCTACAGAGTGGACTGAATATCTCGCTGGAGGTCACTCTAATACAGCTGAAACCAGAAGTTTTTTATCACTAATAAAAAAAAACCCTATACATTTGTTTTACTGTGGACAAAAGATCAGAATAAAAAACCCTTCCCCGTTTTAGCTCAATTAGGAACCAAAATTATTCATATTTGCTAAATGTCAAAATAATGAGAGAATTTTTAAGATTTGTGCAGTCAAAAGTTTCCATACATTTCATTAGTATTTGGTAGCTTTGCCCTTAAACTGTATGAGTTGGGTCAAACGTTTTGCATATCCTTCCACAAGCTTTTCACAATAGTTGGTAGGAATTTTGGCCGATTCCTCCTGACAGAACTATAACTGAGCCATGTTTGTAGGTCGCTTTGCTCGCTCCTGCCTTTTCAGCTTCGCCCATAAATTTTCAATAGGATTGAGATCAGGGCTTTGTGATGGCCACTCCAAAACATTGACTTGGTTATCCTTAAGCCACTTTGTAACCAGTTTGGCAGTAGCTTCAGGTCATTGTCCATTTGGAAGACCCATTTCCACCCAAGCTTTAACTTCCTGGCTGATGTCTTGAGATGTTGTTTCAGCATTGCCACATAATCTTCTGTCCTCATGATGCCACATGATGCCATCTATTTTGTAAAGTGCACCAGTCCCTTCTGCAGCAAAACAACCCCACAACATGATGCTGCCACCCCCGTTTTTCACAGCGGAGATGGTGTTTTTAGGCTTCCAATCTTCTCTCTTTTTCCTCCAAACGTAACGATGGTCATTATGGCCAAACCATTCAATTTTAGTTTCGTCAGACCACAGGACATGTATCCAAAATTGTAGGTCTTTGTTCCTGTGTGCATTTGCAAACATTAATCTGGCTTTTCTATGTTTTTTTTGGAGTAATGGGTTCTTTCCTGGCAGGAGGGGCCCTTTTAAAGCCCAGGTTGATACAGTATTGTTTCCACTGTGGATAATGCCCAACATCTTACCAACTTCCACCAGCATCTTCACAAGGTCTTTTGCTTGTGTTCTTGGGTTGATATGTACATGTCGGACCAAAGCTTATTCATCTCTGAGACACAGACCCTGTCTCCTTCCTGAGCGGTATGATGGCTAGACATTCCCATTTTATTTGTACTTGCATATAATTGTTTGTACCAGGCACAATTGTTTGAATGAGCCACCTTCAGGTATCCGGACACACGGATGAACCTTGTAAAAGTCTTGTAAAAGTCCACAATTCTCTGTATGATATCTTGGCTGATTTCTTTAGACTTTCCCATGATGTTACACACAAAAGCAGTGTGTTTCTAGTGTACTTTAAAATACATCCACAGATGTGTCTCTGATTAACTCAGATGTTGCCAATAAATCAGAAGCTTCCAAAGACATGACCTCATCATATGGGCTGTCCCAAATTGTTTAAAGGCAGAGTAATCCTAGTGTATGTAAACTTTTGCCTTTACAGACAGTAAACTTCTGGTTTCAACTGTATATGTTGAATAGATCCAAGATAATTTGCATTTTTTTCAACTCTTGATCTCAGGTTACAGATCTTGGGAAGTCTCCAAATCTATGATGTTCTCTGGCAGATTACATTGACATCACCACTGCGGGCCCTGATTCGCTGTAGTGTTCATGTGAAGGTGCTCTGATCTCAAACACGGAAGAGCTGTCCCGGCAAGTTATTAAAACATCTACACTTTCATATCTCCTCCTTTATTTCCGCTTATTATCTCCAGTCACTGTATTTTTTCATGGGATTTGTGATGTTAAATTGTGTTATCTTCTTTTCATTCAGGTCTCTACAATATCGGATCCTCTGTTGATTTCTTCTGTATAACACCTTCCTGATTGACTCATCTCGAATGGATAGAGACAGAGACAAGACGGCAGAGAGTCTATTCCATCTCACCCTAGAGATCCTCTTCCGGCTTACTGGAGAGGTGAGGATTTGGAGATGACGTCCATCATTTTCTCTATGGATGGAGAGGTGAGGACTCTGGGAATGTATGGAGTGATATTTATTCATGGATCTCTCATCCCACAGGATTACACAGTAGTGAAGAAGACCTCTAGTGACGCTGTTCAGGACCTGCTTTCTGAAGGATGGGAAGAACCCTGAGCCCAATCACAGAGGTTCCCCACCGCACTCCCCGATACATGAGGAGATCAATGTACAGAAGATCCTAGAACTGACCAACAAGATGATTGAGCTGCTGACTGGAGAGGTGACGCTGCTGGGAGTGCTGGGACTTTTATACATTTACGCTATGAAGGATTGGGTGATGACTGTGTCATTGTATGTGTCGGGTTTCCTATAAGATATCAGGACGTCACTGTCTTTTTTCTCCATGGAGGAGTGGGAGTATTTAGAAGGAAAACAAGGATCTGTACAAGGACGTCATAATGGAGGATCAGCACCCGGGCTCCCATCCCCAAAGGTAACAGACAGGACTAAATCCACACGTCCTGTATTATCTGTATTTTAGAGAATGTTTTTCAGTCACTGTATGGGGTTTCCCCCAGTTCCATCAGTCGAGAACCCAACACCAGAGAGATGTCCCGTCCTCTTCTTCCCTCGGGGATTGTAAAGAAGAAAATCCGATGTCCCAGAGGATTATCAGGTGATGGAGAGAAGGTTCTCCAAATATTCCCTGTGCTGTGTAGAAGGCTGAGAAGGTCTTGTGTTCAGTCTTGTTTATCCAGCAGTATTATATGACCTATACATGGAGGAGATGCAGGAATAAAGCTGACCATAGACATTAGATGGAGTCTGGATCTTCTCACATTCCTGGCTCTGGACACTGCTGGTTGGGTTTCTCAAGGAGACCAGTAGATATTGGGCTCAGATAACTCCTGCTGTCTTGTCATTTTTGGTTATCATGAAAATTAATGATCTTTTCATCTCATCTATAATATTCCCTGTTACGCCTCTCATTGTCTGACTTTTACAATATTTCCTTCACAGTTTATGGATCAGAGGGACGATCTGCAAAATATTAACGCTATAGAGACATATTTGTGGGATGATGAGCGGTGTATAGAGAACATTCCTACAGGTAACTACCCAGGTGAGTAGTAACCACTAAAATGCATTCAACTCGTTCACCGGCTGCAGCAATTTTATGGTAAAACTGGCAATAGGTTTGGTGATTATGGAGTAATTTTAAGGACACAGAACAAAGAGCATTTACCTTTTTTTTCAAAAAAAGACAAGGCAACCCAATGCCATGGCCAGCAAACAATCTGTATCACAATCCAATTGAACACGACAAGGCTCCATTTTGCAGTCGATCTGGCAGCTGTCCTTCAAGGTTGGAGCTAACTTGATGTAGAATTTTGCATATTGCCTTAAAGAATTAAGGTGGTCATGGAAGTTGTAGAAGGAATAAAAAGCAGGTTCTGCCTTCAACACAAAAGTGAAAAACATCAAGGACCAGCTTTTGGCTAGGGGTTGTATAAAGGTGTCCTAACATTAAGGAGCAGATTTTTGCCATGGGTCGAAGACATGTTATGCCTTCAACATCAAGGTAGAAAACTGCCTGGTGTCCTTAAATTATGCACCTTCATGATGTATTACTTACTTTATACAAGCTCTGCCAAAAATCTGGTCTACTGTTCAAGTGTGATCATTTTTTTTGTCACTGCAGGCGATGTTGGGAAATAAATTTTGCTATTTGCTTTGCACTACATTTTTAATAATATAAAAATATAAATATTTTCGGGTTATGTTTTTCAAAATTAGTAAAATAAGTTTTTATTTCTTGGCAGGTGACCATACCTGGATCTCGCCGGGACAACTGATATCTTCAGATTTTAAAGCAGAAAATCATGGTATTACACAAGATCCTTATGCAGAACATGTCTTTGTCTCAGATATATGTTCAACCCTTCACCGCAAAAATCAATCTGATCCTTTCAAAGCAGTGCTATCTTTTGACTTCTCACACACTGTTGACCAACATAAAAGTCAGATAAGGGATATCAGACATCAAATCGCTCACACAGAAAAGAAGCCATTTTCATATTCCATCTGTGGGAAATGTTTCACCGTCAAACCAACACTTGTTACACATCAACGAACTCACACAGGGGAAAGGCCATATTCGTGTTCAGAATGTGGCAAATGGTTTACGGACAAATCGAATCTTGTTACACATGAGAGAACTCACACAAGAGTAAAGCCATTTTCATGTTTAGAATGTGGCAAATGCTTTGCCATTAAAACAACTCTTGTGCGGCATCAAAGAACTCATACAGGAGAGAAGCCATTTTTTTGTTCAGAATGTGGCAAATGTTTTACAGATAAAGCCAATCTCGTTACCCACCAACGGAGTCACCCAGGGGAGAAGCCATACTCCTGTTCAGAATGTGGGAAATACTTTAACCAGAGATCAGAACTAGTTACACATCAGAGAGTTCACACAGGAGTGAAGCCATTTTTATGTTCAGAATGTGGTAGGTGTTTTGCTTTCAAGACCACTCTTGTTTCGCATCTGAGACTTCACACAGGGGAGAAGGGATTTCCATGTTCTGAATGCGGGAAATATTTTACCCAGAAGTCAGAAGTTTATAGACATCAAAAAAATCTCACAGGGAATAATTTAGGAAGCATTTTACCCAAGAACCACATTTTATAAACACCAAAGATCTCCTGTAGGAAAGCAGCCATTTACTTTTTATTTTTAAACTCTTATAGACTAAATGATGGTTAAGATTTATCCAATAACACCTTCATATCAGCCAGTTGCATAAAATATCTTATAGTAATATATACAATCGGTCACTTTGTGTGAAAAATTGTTATTAATTATGCATAAATGATTGCTTTTAAGACTTACAGTGGGTATGGAAAGTATTCAGACCCCTTTACATTTTTCACTCTTTCATAGCAGCCATTTGGAAAGAAAAAAAATTTTTCATTATGGCCCTTTGGGGATTTTAAAATCTCCCACCACCCACCACCCATTTTAAAAGAAAAAAAAAAAATGTAGGTATTTTGGCAAATTTTTTAAATTTAAAGGGAAAAACTAAAATTTTCAAAGGCCATAAGTTTCAGCCCCTTTCCCTGTGACATTTCAAATTTAAAACTCCCATGTTTTTCCTTCTGATCCCCTTGAAATGGTTCTATTCCTTCAATGGGGCCCTGCTGTGTTTAATTTTAAAAGATTGGACTTGATTGGGAAAAGGGCCCACACACCTTAAAAGGGACCTCACAGTGAAGGGTCAGACCCACATGAAAATCACCCCAGCCCTTAAAAAAACTGCCCAAGTTGCTCGGTTACAAAATTTGTGGAAAGGGCACAGATTTGGCCAGGGTTTTTTCTGCAGCACTCAAGGTTCCAAATTAGCACAGGCCTCCAAAAACCCTTTAAAACCTGAAGAAGTTTGGGACACCACAACTATTCCTCGACCCGGCCGCCCACCCAAAACAAGGGAAAGGGGTGGGAGAAAAAACCTTGGTGAGAGAGGTAAAGAAAAACCCCCAAGACCCGGTAGCGGGTTCTAGAGACGAAAGTAGGGAAAAGGAAAGAAAGTTCCACAAAGTAAACTATCACTGAGCTCCTGCAGTGGGGGCCCTTTATGGCAGAGTGCGGCCGACGGAAGCCTCTCCCCCAGTGCAAGACAGGGAAAAGCGCAGACAGTTTGCAAAAATACACATAAAAAGCTCCCAGCCTGAGAAATAAGATTCTCTGGTCTGATGAACAAGATTAAATTTTTTCCTTTTTTAAATTGTAAGTGGTATATTTTGGAGAATACCGGGCCCCCCACTGCTTACCCAACCTTTCCCCCTTTTACAACCCCAAAACATTTGACACATTTTGGGGGCGGCATCTTTCTAGGGGGAACAGAACAAGAGGGACTGGTTGAAATTTGGGGGGGAAAAGTTTTAAATTTGGGGCCCAAGTACAAGAATCCTGGAAAAAACCTTTTAGACGCTCTGGACCTAAGAGGGGCCAAAGGTTCTTCTTCCAACAGGACAATACCCTAAGTACACAGCTAAAAAAAAACAAAGCAGGGGTTCGGGACTACTCTGGACCATTTTTGGGATGGCCCGCCAGAGCCCGCCAAAACCCCAATTGAGCATCTCGGGGAGAGATTTAAAAAAATGGCTGTCCCCCCAAACATTCACCACCCAAACCCTGGGGGGGAACGGGGAGAGGATCTGCAAGGAAGAATGGCAGAGGACCCCCCAATCCAGGGAAGACTCATGGCTTTTTCTAGTTAAAAAGGTTTGCTTCTATTTCAAAAAGAGAAAAGGGGTTTCCGAATACTTAAGACCATGTGATATTTCAGTTTTTCTTGTTTAATACTTTTTCCCAAAAAAAAACTACATTTCTGGGGTTTTTTTTTTTTCAATATGGGGGGGGGGGGAGAGTGTTTCGTTTAAAGACAAAAAAAGGAAAATTTTTTTTGGGTTTACCCAAAAGGGTTTCAATGAAAAAGGAAAAAAATTTAAAAGGGGGCTGAATCTTTCCAAAACCCCCTGTACATTCTTGTTTTTTGGGCAAACTTTCCCTTTCTAAAAAAGACATTAAGATACCCGAATGGAAACCTTTAAAACCGGGGGAAGGAGAAATACCCTGGAATTTGAGAAGAGAAATTTCAAAAAATGATCCCCGGGGCTTTATGAAAAAAATAGGAGAATTTTTGCTTCTGAAAATAATCTTTTCACAGGGGGAAAAATTGTGGGAAAAAAATTAGTCTATGAGCAAATAAGAATTTTCCCCGCCAAAAAAATTAAAATAAACCCGCGATTGTGTGTGGTCAGTCCCAGCAACGCCTGGTTGTTCACTCTGGTTGAGTGTGACCAGGGACATCACCCAGCCTTTTTAAACCCGGGGGCCCATTCCCCCAAATCCTGTAACCCAAATTTAACTGGTTTATCAAAGGGAGTTTCAAAACCCCTTTGGGGGGCCCCCCAAATGCCCCCCGGCTTCAGGCCTACAGAAGACAGTAGGTGGTGCAGTATAGTAACGTCATCACGGAGCATGAAAGACAACCCCTGTATTTACGTCACCCTGCACTGAATAGGTGCTGAAACCCGTCCAGTTTTTCACAGGGGAAAAGGGGGAAAGGTTTGGGTTTATTTTATTTTACACTAAAGAGTAAGAATCGGGAGGTGGGCTTCCTACCTAATTGGGGTGAGGGGGAATATTTCTCCTAATTCTAAAGGGTCTATCCCACCCCCTTTTGGGGTTTTAAAAAAAAAATTGATTTTATTCCAAAAATTGGTCCCCCCCCCCCCCCCCAATTTTGTGGAAAAAAACTTAAAATTTAAAAAACAACCCTTTTTTAAGAACTAAAAAAAAGTGCCTGAAAAATTTCGCTTTAAACCCCCCCCCCCCCCCCCTTTGGAAAATAAAAAACAAAGGGGTCTGCCCCCGGTTGTTTTAAGGCCCAAAAGGGGTTTGGGGGGGTAACTGGGGGCCTTTGGAAAAGAAATTTGTTACCCCCCGGGAAAAAAATTAAAAATTTTGCCCCTAAAAGGGCATGTTAAAGGAGTTTGTCCTTTTAAATTTCCATCAAAATGTCCTTTCCCAAAATTGTAAAAAAGTTTTCCCCTTGGGCCTTAAATTTTTAAAAAAAGGGTTTGGGGGGGAAAAATAGTCAAATTTTGTTTGGTATTATGGTTTGTTTTTCACAATAAACCCCTTGGGGCCAAAGGCAATAGGGGGTTTCCCCAAATTTTTTAGGGGGTTTTTCCCCCCAAAATTAAAAACTTTTAAAAACCAAAAAATTTGGGGTTTAAAGGGGCCCAAAGGGGGGCCCCTTCCCCAAAAGTTTGGATTTCCCCGTCCCCCCTTTTCGGGTTTCCCCCAAATTTTTTTTTTTCAAAAAGGGTTTTTAGGTTTTTTAAGGGGGGGGTTTAATTAAACCCCCCCAACCCCCCCCCCCGGGTGTTTTGGTTTTCAAGGAAAGAAAACCCGGGAAGGGGCCTTTTTAAGGGGGGAGAAAAATAACCCAAAATAAAGGGGGAATTTTTTTATTTTCCCAAATAAGGCCCCCCGGGGGGGCCAAAATTCGGGGGGTTTAGATTAGGGGGGGGTTTGGGAAAAAAAAAATTGGGGCCCAAGGGGGGCTCAGTTTTTTTGAAAGTTTTCCCCACAACCAAAAAAAACCCCCACAGGGGGGCTTTCCCCTTTTTTTAAAACTTTATACAAAAAACCCCAAAAAACATTTTTTTTTTTATTTTTTTTTTTAAAAAAACAAAATTTCCCCCCGTTTTTTGTACAACTTTTTTTTTAACCCTTTTAAAACAATAACCCCACCCCACCCGTGGGGGAAGGGGGGGAAAAATATTTGGGGTCCCTTGTTGGGTTTTTTTTTTAAGTTTGCCACTGCAAAAAAATGAACGTTTTCTATTTTTTAAAAGGGGGGTTTTAATTTCTAACTTTTGAAAGATAGAATACCAAAAAAAAATCCGAAAATCACATTTTTTTTATAAATTAATAAATTTAATTGATTTTGCCGGGAAAAAAAAAGTATTTGACCCCTTCCAAAACCATTAAAGGGGATTGTCTCGTTACAGCATTGGCCTCCTTTTATGCGGGTTTTTGCCAACAGAGCTTGAGAAAGGGAGGGGCGTGTTTCCCTCCCCCAGAAGGGCGTATCTTCACTCCTGCAGCCCACCCCCCCAAGTGTACACTTGATGATTCATTCTGTGTGAGCTGGGGGAAGGGAGAGGTTCTCACGGCATTGTAATGATTCGAAAATAAAATAAATGTAAATTTATATCTAAAATTTTTTCGCCCCCCTGAAACTTTGTGACTAGAAGGGCATTTGACATTCAGACTCTGGGAAAGATGGGGGATTTTTTTTCCCTCTGTTTTTCCTCACACAGTGAGACCCCTACAGAAAATGCAGAAAAAAAACATACCTTTATCTTTTTTTTTTTTAAAAAGGGACTGCAAAAACTGTATCTAAGTGGCTTTTGCATCTGTCTCACAAAGTTTTTTTACTTTTTATATGTTTTAAAATTTAACCTACAAATTTAAAAAATAGACATGTTCATGTCTTTGGGCAGGGGAAACTTACACAATCAAAGGGATCAAATAATTATTTCCTACACTGTATACACTTTAAAAAACATAATCTACATACTATACTGATAACATACCAAACTACTAACATAAAATACTGTATACACATTACTCAGCTACATTCAAAACATACTGTTACCATTAAACACACATCTACATACTAATGTATACGCTTTTACTCACATTACATTTACATACTATACTGAAAAAACACATTACAACACAAATAATCTACATATTTACTATATACACATTACACAAGCTACATTACTACTATGCTAATAAAATTACACCAGCTACATTTTTTCATACTATACTATTACACATTACCCCCGCTTAATCTACATGCTAAATTTTGTTTTCAATTACACACACAGTACATCCCTTTTAAAACTTACTATAACCATTACACACAGAACTACAGCTACATACTATACCATATACACATTACACACACAGATACATCTAAAAAACTATATTTATACAATTACACACAGCTAACCAAAATACTATACTAAATCCCAATATAAATACTCTAAATATAAAAACCAAAAAAAAAAAATAAAGTTTTTTAAAATTTTTAAATATATATATATCCGAGAAAGAGAGGAGACGAGTCAGTCCCCTTTTTTTTTTAAAAACAGTAAAAAAAAAATATTTAAAAACATGCGACAAACATATACATACATATATAGAATAACAAAGTGGGAGTATGAATAAATAATTAATTTGGTGCTACCGTAGACTGCTGAACTCCTTTTTTGTCACTTTCACCTTTTACTGCTGTGTATTGCAATTAATTATTTAAATATTTATTCATACTCTCACTTTATTATTATGTATATGTTTGTCGCATGTGTATATATGTATTGGTATTTATACTGCAGCACATTTATTTATATCTGGAAAATCCTGTGTATTTATTTATTTACTTTATGGCTTTATGTTTCCCCACAGTGGCCATCTTTTGTATTGCTTCCCCACTGATATTTTAGATATCATAATTAATTATCATTTTAATAATGTTGCACTAATAAAAGTTTTTTTTTTTTTTTTTTTTAAAATTTTTTTTGGTTTTTTTGTTTTTTTTTTTTTTTTGGGTTTTAAAGGGGTTTTCCCCAATTTTGGGTTTTTTTTTTTCCCCCCATCCCAGTTTTTTTTTATGGGGTTTTTTTTTTTTTTTTACCCCTTTTTAAAAAGGTTTAAAATTTAAAATTTTTAAACTATATTAAATTTTACACACCAGAGCTACATCTACATACTTTAAAAGAAAAAAACTTTTTACCCCACAAAATTTTTTTTTACAAAAACTTTTACATGCAAAAAATTTTTTTTTTAAAAAAAGACTAAAATTAGTTTTTTTTTTAACCCCCACTTTACAAAAACAAAAATTTTTGCTCCAAAACAAAAATAATACACACACAGCTTTTCCTTGGCTCCTTTACCTTTCCTTTACACACACACCCCCTGTTTTCCCAAAAACACATCTCCCCAAACCCCAAAACCCTTCTCCCCTCCTTTACCCATCATACCGCACACCCCTTCTGCTCCATTACAAAAACCCATAAAAGGGCCACACCCCTTTTTGTTTTTCCAAAAACAAAAAATAATACCCCACAAACTTTTGTTTCCAAAACACATAATAAAAACCGGAAACAGTTCTTTTTCCAAAAAACACTTAATACCCCAACCCCAGCTTGTTTTCCATACACTTTAAAAATAACCCCAAAACAGTTTTCGGGCCCCCTTTAACACTTTCCTTCCCACGCAAAATTTTTCCTGCTCCAAAAACCTTTCCAAAAAAAAGCACAGTTTTTTCCCCCTTGCTCCTTTAAAACCATCTTTAACCCCCGCAAAAGTTTTCCGGGGTTTTCCCATAAAAACATCATACCGCACAGCTCGGGCCCCCCTTTCCCAAAACCCATAAAAACCCCACAGCCCTGCTCCAAAAAACCATCCCAACAAACAGCTTTTTGCCCCATACAAAATCATAAAACACACCCCTTCGGGCTTTTTTTCCCCAAACCCATCCCAACACCCTCTTTTTTTCCAAAAAACACACCCATACCCACACAGCTCCTGCTCCTTTTAAAACTCTTACACACACAATTCTGTTTCCCATAAAACATCATAAAAAAACCACTGGTTTCCCTGCCCATACAAAAAATCCCTTAAAAAAACCAGCCCCCTGCTCCCTTACACTTTAAATAACCCCAAACAGTTTCCTGTTTCCCAAGGGCAAAATCATACAAAAAACCCACCCCGGGTTTTCAAAACCCCCCCATATACACCCTTCCCACAAAAAACCACCTTTTGCTCCATGAAAACATCATACACCAAAAGGTTTTTCGGGGCCTCCCCAAAACCACATCTTTAAAAACAAAAGCTTGTTTTCCCCCTTTAAAAACACAAAACCCCCAAAAGGGGTTTCGGGCTCCATCCCAAAAAAATAATACACACAAAAGTTTCGGCCCCCCAGGGCCCCAATCATCCCAAACACAAGCTTTCTCCTTTCCACAACCCCCTACCCACCCCAACAGTTTTCTGCCCCCCAAATTAACACAACCCATACACACACAGTTTCCTGCCCCCAAAATTCACTTAAATTACCCCACACAGCTCTGCTCCCATGAAACATAATACAAAACAAAGTTTTTGCCCCCAATGAAAACACCCAAAAAAACACACAAAAACCCCTTTTGCCCCCCCATACAAAAAATCATAAAAACAACCAGCTCTGCCCCCCAAAACACACCATTCAAAACAAAACCCTTGTTCCCAAAACCCCTTTCATAAAACCACCCCAAGTCTGCCCCCCATCCCAAAACCCAAAACACAAAAACAGCTTTGTTTTTCCCCAATGCCCCCCCTTTAAATACACCCACAAAAGCTTACTCCAAAATTCCACCCCAAAACCCACACGGGCCCCCTGTTTCCATCCCCACACCCTTACACACCCCGGGCCCCCGGGCTCCAAAAACTTTCCTTTAAAACCAAAACAGCCCCTTCCCTTCCCGGGAAATCAAAACACAAAAACAGCCCCCCCCCTGCCCCCAATGAACCCATCCATACAAACAACCCCTACCCTTCCCTTTCACATCATACAAAAACACAGCTTTTTCCCTTCCCAAAAACCCCCCACCCCCTACAAAAACCCCACTCTCTGCCCCAAAAACCCCCACCCCTAAAACGCACACCCTGCCCCCCAATGCACACCCCCAACCCCAAACGCCAACACCTTCTGCCCCCAAATGCAAATCAAAACCTTTCCCAAAAGTTTTCTCCCTCAAAATACCCCTTTAAAAAATACCCCACACGGCTCTGCCCCAAAGGGCCACCTCTACACCCCCCCAAATCCCCCTTTTTTCCATGCCCCTTCATACACACGGGGTTTTCTGTTTTCCCATCCCTTTTCCTTACACACCCCAAGGCCTCTGCCCCCAAAAAACCCCAATCAAAAACCCCACAGCTCGGGTTTTCCCATTAAAAACATAAACCCCACAAAATTTTCTGCTCCACCCACATAAAATCCCACACACATCCCCTGCTCCATGCCCCCATCGTCCCACACCACAGCCCCCGGGCCTCCTTAACAAATCATAAAACCCCCAAAAAGTTTTTCTCCCTTCCATCCACATCAAAACAAAACAGCTTTTTTCTCCAAAACCCACCCAATAACCCCAAAACAGCTTTGCCCCCATGCCCCAAAAATAAAAACCCCCACACACGCTCTGCCCCCCATGCCCCATTCATCCCCAAACACCCCCTGGTTTTCCTTACCCCATCTTCCCACACCCCAGCCCTGGCTCCATACCATCAAACAAAAACACCCTTCTCCCCTTTCCTTTTAACACATCTTTACACCCCCAACCCCTTTCCGGGGTTTCCTACACCCCCCATCACAAAAGCCCCGGGCCTTCCATAAAAACATCATAAAAACCAAAACGGGTTTCTGCCCCCAAAAACCCCCATTACACACCCCAAGCCTTCCTTTCCATGCAAAATAATAAAACCCCCAACACCCTTTGCCCCCAAAAACCAACATCTTTTCACACACAGTTTCTGTTTTTTCCATACACACCCAATAAAAAACACAAAGGTTTCCTTGCCCCCATACACAAAAAAAAAACACACAAGCCCCCCTGCCCCCCCAAAAAACACAAAACAATCTGCTCCCAAAACAAAACACCCCTTCCTGCCCAAACCCCACCCAAAACCCCACAGCTCTGCCCCCATCCCCAAAATTCAACAACAAAGCCCCCTGCCCCCCAGGGCAACACCCAACAAAAACAAAAACACCTTGCCCCAAAATACAAACCCATAAAAAACAGTTTCGGGCCTCCCATCCCAAAAACCAAACACAAACAGCTTTTGCTCCATACAAAACCCCATCCCACACCCCCGTTTCCCTGCCCCATAAACATCATAAAACACAAAAAGCCTTCCCCTTCCATACCCCAATACAACACCCCAACCCCCTTTTTTCCCAAATAAAAACAAAAATACACACAGCTAGGCTCCATGCCCCCAATCATCCACAAAAGTTTTCCTGCCCCCATCAAAACATACCAAAAGCCCCCTGCCCCCATCCCAAATTTAAAATACACACACCCCTTTTGCCCCCAAATCCCACTTTAAACACACAACAGCTTTTCCCTTCCCAATAAAAAACACCCTCCCACCCCAGCTCCCCTCCATACAAAAAAATCATAACACCACAGCCCCCTGCCCCCCTTTCCCACATCCCCCAAAAAACCACAACGCTCTGCCCCTTTACACATCTTTAAACCCCAACACCCTTGCCCCAAATAAAACCCCCACCCCAACCCCACAGCTTTTTTGCCCCCCATAAAAAACCACAACACGCAAAAGCTCTGCTCCAAAAACACATCTTTAAAACAAAAAAGCTTTTGGCCCCCCAATACACATCAACCCCCAACCAGCCCCCAGCCCCCAAAAACCCCACCCCATAAAACCCAACCCCCCCTGCCTTCCATCACTTAAAAAACAGTTTTCCGGTTTTCCAAAAAACCCCCTTAAATTAAAAACAAAAAAGTTTGTTTTCCAAAACACCCCATCCCCAAAACAAAAGTTTTTCCTGCCCCCCAATGCACTCAAAAACCAAAACAAAAGCTCGGGCCCCCCCTGAAATAAAACCCAAACAAAAAGCTTTTGTTTCCATCCCAAACAAAAACACACAAAACCCTTCTGTTTCCAAAAAAACCCCCATTTACACACAGACCCTCTTCAAATGAAAACACCCATACCACACCCCCCCTCCCCTCCAAAACCAACATAATCCCACACAAAACAAGTTTTCTGTTTTCCCATGCCCCAACCCCCCAAATACAACAACACGATCTGCTCCATAAAAATTCAAAAACACATAAAAACACAGCCCCCGGGCCCCCAAAAACACCCCAAACAAAACCCCTTTTTCCATACACATAAAAATACCACAGTTTCTGCCCCCCAAAACACTTAAAATACAAAAACACAAAAAAAGTTTCTGCCCCAAAACCCCAACCTTTTCACACAGCCCCTAACCCCCCATACACTTTTCATAAACCCCCAGTTTTCGGGGCCCCCCAAAAACCCCTAATACACACACAGCCCCGGATCCCCTTTGAACAAAATTTAACACACCCCCCAGCCCCGGGGCCCTCCATAAAACACCCATCCCACACCCCTTCCTTGGTTTTCCCAAAAGGGCACATCAAACCAAAAAGCTCTGCCCCCAAAAAACCCCTTTTAAAAACACACATTTTTTGCTCCATAAAATATAAAAACACATTTTTCTGCCCCATGCACATCATACCACCCCCGTTTCCTGCCATACACAACAAACACACACAGTTTTGGCTCCAAAACCAAAATCATCCCCACACCAGCTTTACTCCATAACCCCCCCCCCAATCATACCCCCGGCACAGCCTTGCCCCCGTCCCACATAAAACACACACGTTTTTCCGGGGTTTCCAAAAAACACAACCCCAAAAACAAAACACAGTTTTTAAAATTTTCCCTTTTCACATCAAAAACCCCACAGCCCCTGCCCCCCTTTCACCCCCCAAAAAACCCCAACATTTTGTTTTTCCTTTTAAAACACCCCCCTTTAAAAGCACGTTTCCCTTGCCCCCCATACACACAAAACAGAAAACAGAAAAACGGGCTCCATCCCCAAAACTTTCACACACACCCTCAAAACCCCCATACAAAACCCAATACACCACACCCTTTTTTTTCCAATACAAAAATCAAAACACACACCCTTTTGTTTCCAAATTACAAACCCCAAAACCCAACCAGCCTTTTAACCCCCCCAATACACACCCCATACACCCCCAAAAGAAACTCCCCCAATCCCACAAACATAAAACCCAACACATTTTTTCTGTTTTCCTTTACCCCCATTCATACACCAAAAAAACGTTTTTGCCCCAGGAACCAAAAATCTTTTAACCCCCACAGCCCCCTGCCCCCATCCCATCAAAAAACACAAAAAGCTCTCCTTCCATAAAACATCATACCCCCAGTTTCAAATTTCCAACCATCAAAAAACCCCGCACAGCCCCCTCCCCCCCTTTGGAAAAATTTTAAAAAAAACACACAAGCTCTGTTTTCCCTTTACACATCAAAACACAAAAAGCTCTCCCTTTTCCATACCCCAACAAAAAAAAAAACCCAGTTTCTGCCCCCCCAATAAAAACATCAAAACCCCAACACCCCCTCCCCCAAAGGGTTAATATCAAAAACCAAACGGGGCCCCCTTGTTTTACCATACCCCCCACCCCAATTACCCCAAAAACGGGCTCTGCCCCAATGAAAAACATCATACCCCCAAACAGTTTCTTGTTTCCAACAAAATCATCCCACAAAAAAAAGCCCCCTGCTCCATGCCCCCCTTAAAAACACACAGTTTTTCCCCCTTCCTAACAAAATAAATAAAAACACACATTTTTTTGGGCCCCCATCCCCACATCTTAAAACAAAAAACCCCCCTCCCTTTCCTTTAAAAAACATAATACAACACCCAGCCCCTGCCCCCTTAAAAACACCCATACACACAAAAAGCCCCTTGGCCCCCAGGGCAAAATCATACCCAACCCCCTTCCGGGCCCCCATCCCTTTTTAACCCCCCAAAAAAAAAACCCGGGGCAAAAGCCCCCGGGCCCATAAAACACCCCATAAAACACACAGCCCCCGGCCCCAAAACAAAAATTAAAACCCGCCCCCTGCCCCAAAAACACTTAAATCCCCAAAACACAGCCCCTTGGCCCCCCCAAAACAAAAATAAATACCACAAAAGCCCCCTCCCTCCATACACACACAAAGCCCCTGCTCCAAAACCACATCATAAAAACCCCACAGTTTCTGCCCCAAATAAAAACAAAAAAATTTTTTTTTTTAAAAACCCCCGGGCCCTTCCTACCCCCAGGGAAAACACCCCAATTACAAACACACTCTGCTCCAGGGAAAAACACTTTAACCCCCCAAAAAAGCTCTGCCCCCCAAAAAACACATCATACACACAAAAAAGCTCGCCCCAAATACCCTTCAAAACCCCAACACACCCTTTTGCTCCATCCCAACCACCCTCCCACACAGTTTCCCCCCCCTTTTCCCCCCAAAAAAATTTCCCCCATCCCAAAACACTTTTTTGCCCCCCCAAGGGGCCAACCTTTTAATCCCACGCAAGTTTTCCTGTCCAAAAACCCCAACCCAATACACCCACAGTTTTCCTTTCCCCATACCATTTTTAACAACCAGTTTTCTGCCCCCCATACACATCATACACCCCAAAAACCAGCTCTCCCTCCAAACAAAAAATAAATACAAACACTTTTTCCCCAATGAAAACTTTCCATACCCCAAAACATTTTCGGGCCCCAAAACCAAAAACCCCATAAAACCCCACACCCTTTTTGCCCCCATCCCACCCCAAAAAAAACACCTTTTGCCCTTTAAAAACACCCCAAAAAAAACAAAAAGCCCCTGCCCCAGCAAAAAAACCAAAAAACCCCAAAAAACAGTTTCTTTTTTCCTTTAACACATCAAAAACCCCCAAAAGCTTTCCCCCCAAGGGCCACATAAATTACACGCCCCCAGCTCTGTTTTCCATACCCATCATACACACAAAAAGTTTTCCCCCCATACCCCAATAAAATACACCCCAACAGTTTTGTTTTCCCCTTTAAAACTCAAAACACACGGGCTCTGCTCCTTTGAAACATCAAACACAGCCCCAGCCCCCCTGCCCCCCAAAAACACTTTCCTTTCCCACACACGGGCCTTCTGCCCCCAAGGGGAAAACTTTCCAAAAACCCCACACAGTTTCTCCCCCAAATGCAAAATATACACAAAACAGTTTTCCCCTTCCCAAGAACATAAAATACCCCCTACTCAAACTCCTGCCATCACCCCCCACACACCCTTCTGTTTTCCATCCCAAAACCCCATAAAAAACACAGCTCCTGCTCCAATACACCCCATACAAAACAGCCCCCTTGCCCCCCAAAGCAAAATCATACACACACACCCCCTTTTCCCTCCAAACAAAACAAAACCCCACATTTTCCCTGCCCCCTACACGCCCCAAATTTCCCACACAGCTCTGCCCCCATACCCCATCTTAAACCCACACCCTTCCCCTCCATATCCCCACCCCATACACAAAAGCCCCCCTGCCCCAAAATTACAAAACCCATACACACACCCCCTCCCTTCCAATAAAACCCATACACCCCCAGCTTGTTTTCCATACAAAATAAAATACACACACACCCCTTTTTGCCCCCATGCCAAAACAGCCCCCTTCCCCCAAATACCCCAATCATACACACACACCCCTATCCCTCCATGCCTTTAAATACACACAGCCCCCCCTCCCCTTCCAAATGCAAAATTCCCCAAAAAAACACAAAAACAGCCCCCTGCCCCCCCATAAAAACCCAAAAATACCCCACCAAGTTTCTCCCCCCCCACGCACATCATACAAAACCCCAGCCCCCTTTGTTTTCCCATACACACCCCAATAAACAAAAACAAGCTCGGGTGAAAATACACATCTTACCCCCACCCCAACACCCTTTTGCTCCATGCCCCATCATAACACCCCCCAGTTTCCTGTTTCCATACAAAACTACCACCAGCCCCCTTGGCCCCATCCCACATCAAAAAACCCACAAAGCCCCCCCCGTTTCCCATACACATAATAAAAAAAACACCCCAGTTTTCTCCCTCCATAAAACCATCTCCCACACAACCCCTCCCCTTTCCTTTAAAAATCTTTCCCCCCAAAAAGCTTCCCCCAATACCCCTCTTTACACCCCCCAGCTCTTTTCCAAAAAACCTTCATAAAACGAAACAGTTTTCCCCCGCCCCAAATTAACCAAAATAAATAAAACAAAAACGGGCCTTTTGTTTCCAAATAAAACATCAAAAAAACCCCACAAAAAACCCCCTTCTGTTCCATAAACATAAATACAACACACACCCTTTGGTTTCCCATCACAGATCCCACGAAACAAGCCCCCTGCCCCCCAAATTAACTTCAAAACACACAAAAAACCCCCGGGGGGGCCCCCCAAATAAAAAAATTCATACAAAAACAGCTTTTTTGTTTCCAAAAAACAAAACCCCAAATACCCCAACAGCTTTTTTCCCCCCCTTTCCCAATACCCCAACCCATACACACACCCCCTCCCTTCCAGGGGGAAATCTTAAAATCCCAAAAACACCCTTCTGTTTCCAAATTCCCAACTTTCATTACCCCCAACAGACCCCCTTTTTTTTTCTCAAAACCCAATCAACACACACATTTCCTCCCTCCATCCCCACTTTAAAAACCCCAAAACCCCCTCTGTTTAATACCCCCCTCAAAAAACACCCCCAAGCCCCTGCCCCCAAAAAAATCAAAAAACCACCAAAAGCCCCTGCCCCCATAAAAAACACCCATACAAAACAAAAGCCCTGCTCCCATACCCCCATCATACAAAACCAAAAAGCCCCCCGGGCCCCCCCCAATAAAAAACCCCATAAAACAAAGTTTTTGGCCCCCCAATAAAAATTTAAATAAACACACCCCCCTGCCCCCCAAAACAAAATCTTAACACAAAAAGCCCCCAAACCCCCTTTACAATCAAAAAAAAACACAACGCCCTCGCCCCCCCAAAAACACCAAAAAAAACCCCACATTTCCCCCTTTTCCCATACAAAAATAAAATTCCCCGCACCCCAAAAAACCTTTTTTCCTTTACCCCATCTTACACACACAGCTCTGCCCCCCATTAATAATAAAACCCCAAGCCCCCTGTTTTCCAAAAACCACACCCATCCCACAAAACAGCCCCCGGGCCCCAAAATCCCCACATGAAAACACCAAAAAGCCTTTGCCCCAAAAAAACCAAATCTTTAACACACACAGTTTCTCCCCCCTTTCCCACCCCCAAACCCAACACACCCCCCCTTGCCTTTCCTCCCCCATCAAAACAAAACAAAAGCTCTCCCTTCCTACAAAACCCTTCCCACACCCCAGTTTTCCTGGTTTTCCAGGGCCCACATCAAAAACCAACACGCCCCCGCCCCCCCCATAAAAAAATTTTTCCCACGCAAAAGCTCTGCCCCCAACCCACATCATAAAAACCAAAACCCCCCTTTTGCCCCCAAATTTAAACAAAAATTTATACACAAAGCCCCTGTTTCCCATACCCCCCCCATAAACCACCCCCCAAAAATTTCGGGTTTTTCCATACCCCCATCTTTCAAAAACGGGGTTTTTCCCTCCCTTTTCCAATGAAATCATACACCCCAAAAACTCTGCCCCCAATAAAAACATCTTACAAAAACCAAAAGGCTCTGCTCCCATAAAATCATAAAAAAACAAAACGTCTGCCCCCATCCCAACAAAAAACCACAAACAGCTTTTTGCTTTTTGCAAAAAATACACCACCCTTTTTGCCCCCCTACCCCCAACCCCCCAAAACCCCACATCTGCCCCCCCAATTTTCACCCTTTCAAAACACCCTTCTGTTTCCCTTTACACCCCCCAAAAACCAAAACAGCTCTGCCCCCCCATATCCCCCCCTTTCCAACAAAAGCCCCCCTGCTCCAAAACCCCACATACAAAACACAGCCCCCCCTGCCCCCCCCCATACACATAAAATTCCCCAACCCCCCAGCTTTTTGGTTTCAAACCCCAAAATCATAAAAAAAACCACAGCTTTTTGCCCCCCATAAAAACCAATTCATAAAAACCAACACCCCTCTGTTTCCAAACCAAACACCCAAAAAAACCCCAAAAAGCTTTGTTTCCAAAAACACACCCCAACACAAAAAACCCCCTCTTTTTTGTAAACACATCATACCCCACAAAACAGCTTTTTGCTCCTTTGCACCTTTAAACCACACAAAGCTCTGCCCCCTTTAAACACCATACCCCCACGGGCCTTTTTTCCCCCTCCAAAACAAAAACCCCCCAAAAAAACACACACAGCTCTGTTCCAAAAACACTTAAAATTAAAACCCCACAGCCCCTGCCCCCCATACAAAATTCAAACCCACACAGCTTTTTTGTTTCCATCCCACTTTCATACACCAGCCCTCCCTCCATAACATAAAATAAAACACACCCCTTTCGTTTAAAAAACATCATACACGCACAGTTTTCCGTCCAAAACACATCAAAACACACAAAAAGCCCCGCCCCCTTTTAAACCTTAAATTTCACACAAACCCTCCTCCTTCCAAAATTTCCCTAAAACCCAACCAGCTTTTTTTGGCCCCCTACAAAATTCATTTTACACACGCTTTTCCCTTCCAAAAACACATAAAATATCCCACACAGTTTTCCTGCCCCCCCTAAAAACACCCCCAAATACAACAACACCTTTTGTTTCCTGCACATCATAAAAACACAAAAACCCCTTCCTGTTTTTCCATACACATTATACACACAGCCCCCTCCCTTCCTTACAATCATACACAAAAAACAGCCCCTCCCTCCATAACACCCATCCCACCCCACACCCCCTGCCCCCCAATTAACACATATACCCCCAAAAAAATTTCCCCCTTTCCCATACCACATAAACAAACACAGTTTTTCGGGCCCCCCAATCCCACACCCATACAAAAAAACGGCTCGGGCCCCCCAAAACCAAAAATCTACACACACCCTTCTCCCCCCAAAACACATAATACAACACCCCCTTTTCCGCCCCAAAAAACCATCATAAAAACCCCACGCCCCCCTTGCCCCCCTTTAAAAAACCCATCATACCCCACACAGCTTTTTTGCCCCCCTTTCACATAAAATAAAACCCCACACTTTGCTCCAAAAACCCCCCATCAAAAAACCCCCACACAGTTTTCTGTTTTTCCTAAAAAATCAATCCCCAAAACCCCAAAGCTTTTTTTGTTTCCCAAAACACACCCAACACGCACCACTTTTTTTGCCCCTATAAACTTCTTTAAAAAACACACAGCCCCTCCCTCCCAAAAACACATCATACACGCACAGTTTTTCTGCTCCATAAAAACTTTCCTTCCACAAAAACAGCCTTTTGCCCCCATAAAAACCCCTTTCCCCAAAACAGCTCGGGCTCCTTACACACCCCAAAAAACGCACATTTTTCCTTCCCTTCCTACACACCCCAATACACACAGTTTTCTGCTCCAAAAAACACATAAATTAAAAACCACAGCCCATGAAAATAAATACAAAAAAACCCTCGGGACCCCAAAATCCCACTTTTAAATCCCCACACACCCTTTTGCCCCCAAGGGCACATCAAACCCACAAAGTTTTTTGGCTCCATAAAAACATAAATACCCAAGTTTCTGTTTCCCAAAAACCACACCCATACACACACAAAGTTTCCCTCCCCTTCCTTTTACACATAAACCCAAAAACCCCTGTTTCTGCTCCCAAAACACATCAAAAAAACACACGGGTTTCCTGCCCCCAAATCCCCACACCCAATTCACAAAAGTTTTTTCCCTGCCCCAATACAATTTCATACACACACCCTCTGCCCCCATACAACCATACCACGAAACAGTTTTCCCCGTTCCCATAAAAAACTCAAAAACCACAAAACACCCCTGTCCATACCCCACCCCCCAAACCCCCACACACCTTGTTTTCCATAAAAAAACCCCCAATTACACACACGTTTTCCCCTCCCCCAATAAAAAACCACCCTTTTAAAACACAAAAGCCCTGCCCCCAAATAAACCCCACCCAATATAAAACAAAAGTTTTTGTTCCTTTAAAAAACCATAAACACCCCAGTTTCTCTCCATGAAAACACCCATAACACACGCCCCCTCCCTTCCCAAACACATCATCCCAACACATTTTTCCTGCTCCATAAAAAAATCAAAACAAAACCACGGGTTTTCCCTCCCTCCCCCAAAAACCCACATAAATACCCCACCCCAGCCCCTGCCCCCCCAAAACACTTTCTTTTCACACACGGGGTTTCTGTTTGCATAAAAATTTATCTTTACACTTTAACGTTTTGGTTTAACAAAAAAAAAACCCAAAAACCACACAAAGTTTTTCTGGGGGTAAAAAAATTTTGGGTTAAAATACATTTTTTTAGTTTCACCGGGCCAGAGGATCAAAAACCAACAACCCCGAGTTTAAAACCAATATACTTTTTTCCAACAAAAAATTTAAATTCCAGGGTCCCCCCTGACCCCCCTCCCCCCCCCCCAAAAATTAAAATGGGGGGAACATCACCCAGGCCCCCCTTTTGAGCCCCCAGAGCAGTTTTAATATCCCCCCCTGGTGCCCAGCCCCCCTCAGCCCCCGGGTTTTTTGTGGGGGGGTGGGGGGAATTAAAAGGGCCCCTAGGTTTTTTTTTTTTTTAAAGGGGGCCCCCCCCTCCCCCTTTTAAATAGCCCCCCCATTGGATTAAAATTGAAGTTAGCGGGAAAAACCCTTCTAAAACCCTGTAAAATGGCCCCCCGGGTCCCCCCCCCCCCCCCCTTGTTTTTCATCCTTTTTGCCGAAAATTTAAAAAAAAATTTTTTTTACCTTTCTCCCACCTGGGGACTTTATCATTTTCTGACCGCTTCTATAATGATTTGCTAATAACATATTTGTCATTGCAGTTCCCATTAGATCCATACCTGACGAGCACTGGAAATTATAACGTGACAGCTCCCGGAAAAACAAGATCTTTTACCTCCAGCTGCTGCACATTCAAGGAAGATGCTCATTATCCTCGGTTACTGAAAACTACGGGTGCAACATAGGGCCAAACCTCCTTCAGAGTGCAGAGTTGCTTGGCACTTCATATCCGCCACACTGCAGACAGAGGGATTATGGGAAGAAGAAGCAGACACTGGAGGAACCCAGTTTACAAGGCAATGGCCTCATTTATTGTCAGAATATACAAGATTAAACCTTGTGTGATAAATCAGTATCGCAGTGGACACAAGTGTCAGGATAATACCCACTAGTGTCACCTTCTGGCTTCATCAGAGAATTTGAGACTGAAAGAAGTTTGGTTTGAATGGTGTTCACGCAGTTTACTGCTACAGAGTGGACTGAACATCTCGCTGGAATGTGCTGAAACGGGGAGGTTGCTCCATAAGATGTTGAATAGATCCAAGATGATCTGCATTTATTTTCAGCCCATTTGATCACAGGTTACAGGACTTGTAAAGTCCCCAAAACTACGATGTTCTCTAGCAGATTACATTGACATCACTACTGCGGGCCCTGATCAGTTATAGGATTCATATAAAGCTGCTGTGACCTCAAACACAGAGGAGCTGCCCCGACAACTTATTCAACTTGTGCTCCAACATATACGAAAAAAACTCCATCATCTACACTTCTCCTCCAATGTTTCCCCTTATTATCACCAGTCATTGCATCTCTTACATGGAATTTGTGTGATGTTACATTGTCTCATCTTCCTTCCATTTAGGTCTCTACAATATAGTTTTCTTCTATATAAGATCATTTTCCTGATGGACCGGTCTCGGATGGATAAGGATAGGGACAAGATGGCAGACAGTCTATTACATCTCACCCTAGAGATCCTCTTCCGGCTTACTGGAGAGGTGAGAGATTCTGGGGATGACGTCACATCATTCTTCTCTATGGATGGAGAGGTGAGGACTCTGGAAATGTATGGAGTGATATTTATTCATGGATCTCTCCATGCACAGGATTACACAGTAGTGAAGAAGACCTCTAGTGAGCGCTGCCAGGCCCCTGTGTCTGAAGGATGGGGAAGAACTCTGAACCCAATCTTGGTGTCCCCACCGCACTCCCCGATACATGAGGAGATCAATGTACAGAAGATCCTAGAACTGACCAACAAGATGATTGAGCTGCTGACTGGAGAGGTGACAGTGCTGGGGGTGCTGGGGCATTATACAGTAACGCTATGAAGGGATCTGGGTGATGACTGTATCATTGTCTGTGTCAGGTTCCTATAAGAGATCAGGACGTCACTGTCTATTTCTCCATGGAGGAGTGGGAGTATTTAGAAGGACACAAGGATCTGTACAAGGACGTCATGATGGAGGATCAGCAGCCGCTCCCATCACCAGGTAACAGACAGGACTAAATCCAATCGTCCTTTATTATCTTTATATAGAGAATTTATTCAGTCACTGTATGTGTTTCCTACAGTTCCATCCAGTAAGAGAACAACACCAGAGAGATGTCCCCATCCTCTTCTTCCTCAGGATTGTAAGGAAAAAAAACCCGATGTCCCAGAAGATTATCTGGTAGATGGAGAGAAGGTTTCTCCAAATATTCCCTGTGATGGGTAGAAGGGCTGAGAAGGTCTTGTGTTCAGTTTTGTTTATCCAGCAGTATTATATGACCTATACATGGAGGAGATGCAGGAATAAAGCTGACCATAGACATCATATGGAGTCTGGCTCTGGACACTGCTGGTTGGGTTTCTCCAGGAGACCAGTTGATATTGGGCTCAGATAACTCCTGCTGTCTCGTCATTTTTGCTCATCATGATAATTAATGATCTTTTCTGCTCATCTATAACATTCCCTGTGACTTCTATTCTATGATGACTTTTACAAAATTTCCTTCACAGCTTATGAATCAGGGGCAACATTTGCACAACATGAATGGCATGGAGACATATGTCTGGGGTGATGAGCAGTGTATGGAGGATGTTCCTACAGGCAACCGCCCAGGTGAGTAGTAACCACTAAATGCAGAGAAGAGTCTCACATTCTACTCGTTCACTGGCTGCAGCAATTTCATAGTGAGTTTAGATATACGTTTGGTGATCATGGATTAATTTTAAGCATGATGTGTTAATATGCAACCCCTTCCAAAAATCTGGTCCGTGCTCCGAGATCCCCTTTTAGAATATGATCTGTTCTGTCACCACTTCCTTTGTTGGTAATTAAAATTTGTTATTTGCTTTGCATGAACATGTTAATAATATAGAAATATCAAATATATCAGTATAATGTTAAGGTTATATTTTTCATAAATAGTAAAAATGTTTGTTTTTTCTTTCAGATGATCATACCTGGAACTCAGATGGAAAAGTGCTATTCTCAGATTTTACAGCAGAAAATCATAGTTTCACACAAGATGTTAATGCAGAGCTTGTCCTTATCCCAGATATACGTTCAACGCTTCACAACAAAGATCTATCATCTGAGCCTTTCAAAGCAGTCCTATCTTTTGACTTTTCACACACTGTTGACCAAGATAACAGTTATATAAGGGATGTCAAACCTCAAATCACTTACACAGAAGAGAAGCTATTTTCATGTTCAGGATGTGGGAAATGTTTTCCAGATAAATCAAATCTTGTTATAGATCAGAGAACTCACACAGGGGAGAAGCCATTTTCTTGATCCATATATGGGTAACGTTTTGCCGTCAAAGCAGTGCTTGTTGCACACCAACGAACTCATACAGGGGAGAAGCCATTTTTGTGTTCAGAATGTGGAAGATGGTTTAGAATCAAATCTTCTTACACATAAGAGAACTCACACAGGGGAGAAACCACATTCATGTTTAGAATGTGGCAAACGCTTCAACCAGAAAGCAGAACTAGTTACACATCAAAGAACCCACACAGGAGTAAAGCCATTTTCTTGTTCAGAATGTGGTAAATGTTTTACTGTCAAAACAACTCTTGTGAGACATCAAAGAACTCATACAGGAGAGAAACCATTTTTATGTTCATAATGTGGAAAATGTTTTACAGACCAAACCAATCTCATTACACATAAGAGAACTCACACAGGGGAAAAGCTCTATTCCTGTTTAGAATGTGGGAAATGCTTTAAAGGGGTTGTCTCACTACAAGGATTGATTTTTATGTTAAAGATCTTTCAAATACAAGTCACTTTGCAATATATGTCCATTAACTCCTTAACGACCACCCACCGTCTTTTGACGTCGGCTGGTGTGGGTCGTTTGTCTGCAGCGACGTCTTTTGGCAGACATCGGAGTTTGCCGCGCCCCGCGCTGCAGCTTCTCTGAGATCGGGGCTGTACTACACAGCCCTGATCCCAGAGCAGCTCCTGCAAGCACCGGGGAGTGGGGGAACCTCCGCATCCCTTTGCTTTAACCCTTTGATTGCGGCGGATCATCACCGCAGCGCATTCAAAGGGTTTCCCTGCTCTGTCGGGTGATCGGAACGCCCGGTGACCCGACAGAGCCCGGGGAACGGCTGCACAGTCAGCTCTGGGGACCTAAAGTGGCCCCAGAGCTGTCTGTGTAACAAGCCAGGGACCTGGACACACTGTGTGCTGTCCTGAGCACTGCCTGTGTCAGACTGACACAGATTATAATGTATTAGCATATATGAATATGCTAATACATTACTAAGTGTAAAAAAAAATAAGAATGTAAAACAGTTCTCCCTTCATGGGATTTAAAAAAAAGTAAAAAAAAAAAAACAGAAAAAGTGTATAAAAAAAATGAATTAAAAAATAATAAAATAAATATTTAATAAAAAATAATTGTGCATATATTACACACAAAAAAACCCTACACATATTAGGTATCCACACGACTGTAATATCCTGTAGAATCAATCTAACAAGTTATTAAGTATGAAGTGTGAATGGTGTAAAAAAAAAAAAAAAAAAAAAGGAAAAAAAATTCTGCAATTATTTATAAGTGAACTTAAACTATTCCCCCATAAAGTACAACTTGTCTCGAATAAAACGAGGCCTCCTACAACTACGTCATTGAAAAAATGAAAAAGTTACAACTGTTGAAACGCAAGGAGGCAAAAACTAAAAAAATGTTCTGGTCATTAACTTTCAGGTGTTCGGCTTAAGGGGTTAACGGTGTCCTACCTATTCCTAGATATTCCCTCTTGTATGGGCTGCATCAGGTCACTATAGCTACAGACCTGTTTAATCTCTCATGATAGGCTGCCAGCATTGGTTGCTATAGCTACAGACCTGACTTCTACTGCAGCCTAGTGGAAGCCTATAAACATGCCCCTGAATTCAAAAGGAAACCAAAAAACAGGACTGAGGTAAGATGAATCAATGTAGTGAGACAACCCCTTTAACCAGAAGTTAGAATTAGTTACACATCAGCGAGTTCACACAGGGGTGAAGCCATTTTCATGTTCAGAATGTGGTAGATGTTTTGCCCTAAAGATCACTCTTGTTTCACATCTGATACTTCACAAAGGGGAGATGGGATTTCCATGTACAGAATGCAAGAAATATTTTAGCCAGAAGTCAGATCTTCTTAGACATCAGAAAATTCACACGTGGAATAATGTGGAATGTGTTTTACCCCCATTTTCTAAACACCAAGATCTCACGCAGGAAAGTTTTTATCTAAGCATCAAACATCCACACATAAATCTCATTGAAATGGTCTTATCATATAGAAGCAAAGGCATGAAATACCCAATGGTGGTGTATTATCACAGAACAAAGTAAGCCCCAAAAACACGCTTTTTTTTGGGACTGATGCTTGAGAAAGGAGAGGGGCCTCCCCGACACGTCGCTGCCTAGTGAGGCATGAACTGCCCCGGTCTCCTACTGATTACCATCCACGCCTGTGCCTGGGCGATATCTCTATTTGTCCTGAAGTCCAGACTGAATGGCTCCGACCACACAGCGTAGGCTGATACGAGGCTTGGAAACGCTGGACTCGGATATACGGGACTCAGGTTGAACGGTGTTTACCGCAACTTAAAACTAAGTATCCCTCTCTTTATACTATATATATTCATAAGGACTGCCGTAATTTTCTAATGTGCTTTTGTCCGAAAGGCTTTTTAATGATATGGAATAAAGACTGTGAAGTTTTATAAAATATATATGGCCCATTTTTTGTTGTTTGTTGCTTTTTTTGGGACAACCATGAGTCAGTTGCATCTGCCTGTATACTTTTCTTTAAAATCTTTTTATTAAACATTCCAGAGCATACAATAAATGCGTAAACCAAATGAATTAAATTCACAAGGATATAATGACCGTCAGAACATCTATGCAATCAGCAGACCCACAAGGGTACACTCTGAAATACAATTTTTTCTTCTCCCCACCCCCCAACATACTACTTCAAACATACCCTACATGTTACTTGGAAAGGTAAAATAAACATTATCACAGTTGCTATTGATATGTAAAATAAGACAACACAACATATGTCACAAAGTGCAACCAGTTTGTCTACAAGTTCCCCCCCCCCATTCTCCGAGCTTGCCGCCACCCCCACCCGCGTCCCAACATACTCACGCGCTGCTGCTCCCGCACTCAGGATTCATATAAATCGCCCGATTCAAAGCTCTCTTCTCTGATGCTTGAACGAAAACTATGTTCCGCTTCTTCCCCCACGCACAGATCTCGATGTCCCTTCTCACTCGCTTGTCAAGTAGGCAGAATACCCACATCACATTGGTGGGTCACCCAGTAATATCTGCATTTGGAACCACGAAGTTAGACTAAAGCAGTCTCTGATGGCGTTCTGAATTCTTTGTGGTAATCATGGGATAAAGCTCCCGCAAACCTCGAAGAACTGCTGAGTGTGAGTCTCCTTTTTCCCTGCTGCCTCCACCCAGTCCATTTTCATTATGAAGGAAAGTTTTTCTAAAACCATTTTAAATGGAGGGGGAGATTCATGTATCCATGTATTTAGGATAGTCTTTACACCTGCTGCCAATACCATGTAGAGGAGTTTTCTACCTCCTGGTGCACACGGAGTCCTCCGAGTATCTATGTGGCCAAATATGGCCCACAACGGGTTATCAGGGACATAATTAGTTAAATGATCTCTTGTAAAGGCCATCACTCGTCTCCAAAAAACCTGAACAATTGGGTAACTCCATAGACAGTGGAAAATGTCCGCTCCTTGGGTTCTACAGCGAAAACAGCAGTCCGTATCAAAAACTCCCATTCTATGACCCCTGATGGGGGTAATATAGGCCCTATGATAGAGTTGGAGAGACATTTCCCAGTATCTGCTAGAAGGTAAAAATTTACGACTATTGTTGAGAGCCCTAATTAGAGTGGGAAGTTCCAGGGTAGGATCATCTCCCACCCTCTGTATACTTTTCTTCAGCACGTTGATATCGTAATGGAACCTTGGCCCTGATTCAAACATCAAGCAACTAAAATGTTCTTGTTTGTTGGCCACAACCTAAACCATATAGCATCTCCAATAGATAGGTCCACTCAACAGAGTCATAGGCCTAGGCCACATTGAAGGATGTCAAGCAGTGGTCCCACCACCACCTCTACTCTATGTGAGAGGGGATCCTGTACCAAGCTGATAATATTGTAGGTCAATTTGCCATGTTTATAACAAGATTGATCAAGCTGAATGATGTCTTGTATCATTTTATTCACCCTATCTATGAGTTTATTACTAACCTTGTAGTCAAAAAGTTAGGATTATAAAGATACAACATAACATAGGGCAGATAGTTCATCTTTACCTTAACAAATACATGTCTTTTCTTTGGGGCTATTGCAACCTCTCAATTTTGCAGGCTATTTTTTTGCACTCTTTTTTTTCCTCCCTGCCTTCCAGGAACCATAACTTTTATTTCTCCTTCTACATAGTTGTATGAGGGCTTGTTATCCAACGTACACAAAGTAATTTTAATGGTGAAACTGACTGTACAATATAATGTACTGAGAAAATGAAAAACGTACTAAATGGAGTAAAATGTGCAAAATTTTTTTTACTTGTGCTATGTTTGCAGGGTTTTTCTTTTTATGGCATTCACTCTTCAGTATAAATCATGTCTGTATTCAGCAGGTTGGAATGATTTTGGTGGACAAGATATTTCAGTCTAACATAAATGACTGACACTAGATCCTGTCTAGATCAGCCAAAGCTGATCTAGACAGGATCCAAACCTATACTCTGAATGGCTGCCATTTTCAGTTGAGCTATTCAGAAGCAAAACAACCCAAGTCAGCTGATAAGCAAAGATCCTAATCAGTTTCCATGCAACCACTCCAAACAAACACAGACAACACAACAGACATAACACAGAGACTCCTGGTGGCCTAATAAGCAGGAGAAGATGAAAGGGCAGAATTCCTGCCATTCTTAACATAATGGGAAGTTAGGCTCATTTTTCTAATGCTATTATATACTTTGCAAAGTTATAGGGAGGCGGACTGTCCCATATAGGATCTACTTGGTCAGAGAAAATGTTTATAGCTATATTTAATAGGCAAATGGAACAGTAATTCGATACAGTCCCTATGAGGCTTGGATGTTACCATAAAGAGGACTTTTTCTCTAGCATATCAAGGGGAATTTCGCCATCTTTCATAACATAAAAGTTTTTAAATTGGGTAACAAAATAATTTAAATAATATGGGAATTTTTAATGGGTGATCAGGCCCAGACCCATTACCTTGCTTAAGATTTTTGATTGTCACACACAGATAGTGGATCCTATGTGTCATCCATAAGTTTTGCATAAGGCCATGCCATGGAGCGGTCTAAGGAGTCCCCTGGTATTTAACCTTAAATCCCTTATACAAAAGATCATGACTTCACCACTGGGAACTTCGCTGTATCTTACATGGTCATATGTGGTGATGGCTGGCCTGCAAATGTGGTACAAAAAGGTCAGGCCGAGAAGTGGTCGGGTCACAAACAGAAGGTCAGAGCAGACGGCATTTAATCATAAATGGGCCAGGAACAAGTCAATACCAGAAAATTGTATAGCACGACACTAACAGTAAGTGCACCAACAAAATGACAAGGAAAAAGGCCTCAGATCATTGTTTCTGGAAAAGCTGGGTGGTGCGCACGCCCTAGAAAAGGTGGTGAAGCAGGAGGTTGGTGGGTGGAATGAGTGTAACGCTGGGTGCATCAGTGGCTCCATGACCCAGCAACGGCAAGGCCTGTGACACGGAGCCAGCGGGTGAGAGGAACGGAATACTGGCCGTGGCAAGGTTGTAAATTGCAGTTTTCACCAGCCGCAGTGCAGCCCATGACATTCATTTTGAGAGTTCCTCTCCTATAATTTCTTTGTCAACATATTTTAGGGCCTTGTAAATTAGAGAAGGCGATTTGTCCAATGGGGTCCTTAAAAGTCATTAAAATCTAGCATATTAGAAGTTGCCTACAACATTTGCTAAAACTGCTTATAAAGGTTTTAAGTGTACTATGTAATTCTCCTCCAATACAAGGATTCTACACAAAGCATAGGTACAACTAACCCAACATGTAATCTTGTAGCCACCCATACCAAGTACCCTTCTGCCCTTCTGAGACAGAGCTTTCTTCTGTGGGAACCCATGCAAATTAAGATAAACCCAAAGGGAAGATATGAATTTGTTAACTCTCTGTCCTATGAAATGTTGTACAATTACAATCCCTTTCAACTCATTGACTAAGGTTATAACCAATTACTTATTTGCATTAATCAAGACTTTACTCAATTGACCACTGATAATTTTGGAGGGTACAGGTGATCTTTTAGATACACTGGAGTTGGCAGTGTGATTGGGCTGTTGCATCGTTGAATGGGCCCAAGGCCTTCAACTTACTAACCTCTTAGTGGGACATGTATGAATACTGACTTGGTCTAAGACTTTCTTTGTTGCCCATAGCAACCAATCAGAGTTCCCCTTACATTTCATCTAGTGCTCTGAAAGAATGAAACGGGTGCTCTGATTGGCTGCTATGGGCAACAAAGAAAGTCTTAGACCAAGACAGTTTTCATACATGTACCCCTTAGTGTCCAACCCATTTTTGAATTTTAGTTGTTTTCCACCCTGCCTTCCTACAGCCGTAACTGTTTTGTTTTTTGCGGGACAAGTTGTATTTTTTTTTTTTTAATCCAAGAGGAAGTTTATTGAAGTAGAAAATGCAAAACAAAGCATGTAAAGCAAAGACCATGCAATACAAAGTATACGAAAAACCATACAAAGCATGTATGAAACAAATACATAGCACTAAATCACAATGTACTTGAGCTGTCCATAAGACAGCTCAGCACTATCAGTAACAAGTTGTATTTTTAGTGGTACAATTAAATGCATCATTTAGTGTAGTAAGGAGCACCATCAAAAATCTTTTTGGGGTGGAACAGGAAAAAAACAACACAATTGTACAATTACTTTGGGTATTTTTAGGGAGTTCAATGAGCAAAAAAAAATGTCATTATTTTATTCTGTGAGTTGGTACAATTCCAGCTATATCAATTTTATATAGTTTGTTATGTTTTAGTACCATGGTAGAGCTGTGTGGTGGCTCATTTTTTGGCAGGGTGAGATCTAGTTTTTCTTGGCATCATTTTGGAGATTATGTGACTTTTAGATGTTTTTTTTTTATTCTATTTTTTCTGGGAGACAAGATGGGAGCCATAATTCTGCTGTTTATTTGTTTTTCATTATACAGTGTTTGCCGTGCGGTAGAAATAACATGATATTGTACAATTGTACTGCCATATATAGGACAAGGGATCGTGCCCCACATCAGACTAAGTATTGAAGTTAAAAAAATTATTATATATATATATATATATATATATATATATATATATATATATATATATATATAAACACACACACACATACACACATTAAAAAGATTAACATATTTAGTAATACTGTGTCTGTAAAAGTCTGATCTGATGCAATGTCATGTTATTTGTACCACACGGCAAACACTGTACAATGAAAAAAAACAAAAATGATGAATGAAATGTTTTTAAATACTATTTTTAAAATATGTATTCCCTTTTTACAGTAATTTGTATTCACCCTTGAACAAGCAATCTGTATTACAAAGCACTTACACTGATCTCCTCTTATACTCTGCCTATGATAATAGGAGTGCAAACATGGCAGCTACAGAGGACATTTTTAGGATTCCCGGTTCTATGGAAACCGAATGGCACTACAGCGATTACACCAGAGACCCAGGCCACTAGCGGCTGGCGCAAGCTATATTTAACAGCTGGCACCCACTGTATATGTTGTGGGCTCAGCAAGTGATCCCACACCATACCCCCTTAGTGCAGTCAGGACATATCAGTAAGTCCTGCTGAACTATGGGATTAAAGGTGCTATGAGGTTAGTCTTATCTATTCCATAACCCAATGAGAATTTTTTTGCAATTGTCATAGATGATCGAATGAATTCAGGGTATTTTGGGGAGGCTGAATTAAAAAAAAATGGCATAACTGTTTCCAAGTTGTTTTTTGAGGGACTGGATACCTAGGATTGCTGCTAAAAGGTACAGGTTGTTTGTTTAACAAAGAAGAAACTCTTAGGGCGCACCCCCACGGCATAGAACAAATACCGGCCGGTTTGCCGGCCGGCATTTGTCCTGTTTTGCGGCCGTCCCCACGGCCGCGCGGGGGGAGGGGGGGTGCTGCTTTTCTCCGCGATGAGCGGAGAAGAGCCCTCCCCCTCCACATTGAAAAGCACAGATTCCGTCCGAAAACCGGACGGAAGATGGTGCTTGCTCAATGTTTTGCCGCCGGACCGCGGGCGGAAAACCCGCCGGGCGGAAAACCCGTGCAGTGGGGACATGCCCTTACTGTATAGCTGTTTATCTTTTGTTCTGCATAATGCGACCTGTATATTTGCTACCCATGCTTGCCAATAAGAAGACATAATGGACCCAAGTTTGGAACGGTAAAAACCTTTCTGTGACTCTGTAAAGTTTGACTTCGCTCTCACTTGTGAGCTATACCCATATACTTCTGTAAATATTTCAAAGAAGAAATTCAAACTATGGAATTGCTGTGAGAATTAACTTAATGATTGTTCTCCTACAATTTCTGTATAGACTTGAATATTCGCCAGGAAATGCACTTGTATTTTAGTATTCTCTTTTATTTACTTGTTTTTACTTTTTATGCTGGTTTATTGTAATTACATTAATTAATTGTAATTAATTTCATCTCACTTTCTTGAGACTTGTTTATCCTGTACCTTTTGGCCTGAAATCCAGCAGTTTAAACCACCTGCATACAAGTTTTTATAGATTTCAGCAATTGCCCTGATTGCCCAAACACTTGACAGGCAAATAATCTGTTTTCTTCTTCTTTCATTCAGTTGTGTCCGATCCTTGGATAAGCCAGTTCTTGCCAAGCTTCCCTGTTTTCCACAGCTGCTTTCAATTGCTTGATGTTCATTCCCGAGTCATTCTTGATGGTGTCCAACCAAGGGGCCTTTGGTCTTTTGTTTTTTTTCAAAACAAATCATCTTCATCTTCTAGTGACTTTACCCTCGTCACATGACCAAAACAGATCGAATACTGTCTCGTAATCTTGTCTTCAAGGTACAATTCTGGGTTTATACACTGAAGAACATCTTTGTTAGTGATCCTAGCTGTCCATGGGATTTGTAGAAGACCTCTCTTAAACCCCAGCTCAGAGGCATTGATTTTTCTGTCTGCTTTCATGCTAATCGATGCTTGATTTCATGTTACATATACAAAGAACTAAAGGATCACTATCTTTATATACTCACTTTATTTACTCCAAATACGCTGAGACCAATGTGTGAGCAGAAGGTAGATGAAAGACTCTCATATGTCTCTTAAAAGGAAAGAATGGGATGAGGCTCTAGAATTCCATTTATCTGTGTCTATAGTTAATAATAAACTTATTTATCTACCTTTATATTAAAGGGGGAAAATAGGAAAAAGTGTGAGCTGGATTGTAGTTTTGATTGGTATAATTTTGGGATACGTGACTTTTTTTTCAAATTACGAAAGGTTTATTGAACAATAACATCTGTAAACACTCAGATATTATCAAAGGAGAAAGAACTGAAAAGATAATGCGTCCAAAATGTGTCTATAAGTATACAAAAGTACACAAATAATAAAAATCAACACCGCTGACATATATATGCTAGAAAATATAACCAAAGGCTACCACAAAAGATGAAAAATCAAATGGGATCCGATTGATGTAGAGGATGGGTACATGTGACTTTTTAATCACCTTTTATTCCAACCTTTTGGGGACGTGAAATGACCAAAAAAACCACGATTTTGACATTTGGTATTTTTTGTCTTCTACAGTGTCCAGTATAAATAATGTTATATCTTAATAGGTCGGACTTTTAGAAACATGGCAATACCAAATATGTGTAACTTTTTTACTTTTTAATTTGTGAAATGGCAAAAGGGGTGACTATCGCTTATACATATATGTGTGTATATATAAATATATATATATATATATATATATATATATATATATATATAAAATTAATTTAATACTTAGTCCCCTTAGGCTACATGACCACTACAGGGCACAATCCCTTGTCCTATATATGGCAGTACTCTTGAACTTTTGTAAATAGGATTTTAATTCATTACCTATCAGACCTTGCCTATGATGTATATACATGGCAGCTATGGAAGCCTGCACGAGGCTTCAGATTGACATAGTAACCAATCATCCCCCTGCAATTATGTTATGGGAGGGGGTCATAAGAGGGAGGAACAGATCCATTCCCTGCTGTCAGCAGTGGTTGCCAGCTGTAATGAACTGCTGCCGCTCATCACGGATGGAGCAGGCACAGTGTGTGAGCCCGCACCATGCACCCCAAAGGTAGCATGTCAGGCAGACATGAGACTGGAGTGGGGCAATGCTGCGGGACGCCGGCGGTTGGTTTAAGGGGTTAAACCCCACCGCCGGAGTCCAGCCTTCTGCCTGAGATAATAATAATAAGATAATAATTATAAGACACACACCCATTTTCCTCCTAAATTTGGAGAAAAAAGTGCATATTATAGTCCGAAAAATACGATATATATTATGGGTTAATGCTTGTTACGTGTAAGACTTTCTTGAATAGGTAGAATTCCTACATTATCATGTCACAGAAGCCAAGAAAAGTACATTGATATATCAAATATGATCCTCTGGGGCTATTTGTAGCTTCTGGACTGAAACAACTAATCTTCCTTCTGAAGTGGTCTGATCTCACAAAGTCTGGGTGAAAGGCCCAGGGCAGTTTTTTATACATAAAATGGCTACCAGTTCTATCTTAACTGCATAAGATCTGGATCAATTTCTTAACCGGGAAAAAAAGGTAGATAGGCCTAAACAAAAGCATACTCATGTTATAGGTAAATGTGTATGAACAATTGGTAACAAGTTATAAACACAATGATATACAGTATATATCTAAAATATTCTATGTACACGGTGGTGTGATATCTGAATTTTATTTGCTTTTTAGGTTTCAGACATTTATTACTAATGGAATACAATTTTAATAATTTAGTATTTTAGTAATCATTTGTCAAAAAACATGTTAAAAAAATATTAATTGGCTACTTTCTGCTGGGAAATTATTGTAGTTTAAGAAGATGTGAGTTGTGGGTAAAACATTTCCCACGTTTTCCGTTGCATGAGTTCTACAATGTCTCACAAGTTCTGATTTCTGTTTAAAACATTTTCCACATTCTAAACATGCATAAGGCTTCTCCCCTGTGTGAATTCTCTGATGTGTAGCAAGGTCCGATTTCTGGCTAAAACAATTGCCACATTCTAAACAAGAAAATGGCCTCTCCCCTGTGTGAGTTCGCTTATGTTTAACAAGTTCTGCTTTCTGGTTAAAACATTTACCACATTCTGAACATGAAAATGGTTTCTCCCCTGTGTGAAGTCTCTGATGGGTAACAAGATCTGATTTCTGGTTAAAACATTTCCAACATTCTGAACATGAAAATGGCTTCTCCCCTGTGTGAATTCTCTGATGTGCAGCAAGATTTGATCTATCTTTAAAACTCTTCCCACATTCTAAACATGAAAATGGCCTCTCACCAGTGTGAGTTCTTTGATGTCTAACAAGAGTTGTTTTGACGGTAAAACATTTGCCACATTCTGCACATGAGAACGGCTTCACCCCAGTGTGAATTCTTTCATGTTTAACAAGCTCTGATTTCTGGTTAAAACATTTGCCACATTCTGAACATGAATAGGGCTTTTTTCCTGTGTGAATTCTCTGATGTGTAACAAGATTTGATTTATCTGCAAAACATTTCCCACATTCTGAACATGAAAATGGTTTCTCCCCGGTATGAATTCTCTGGTGTATAACAAGATTTGATTTCTGGTTAAAAGATTTCCCACATTCTGCACACGAGAACGGTTTCTCCCCTGTATGAATTCTCTGATGCTTAACAAGATTTGATTTATCTGTAATATACTTCCCACATTCTGCACAAGAAAATAGCTTCTCCCGTCCGTTAGCACTTTGATGTTCAACATCCATTTTGTGACTTTCATTTTCATATGTATCTTGTGGGATACCATGATCATCTGCTTTAAAATCTGGAAATATTAAGTATCCCTCTGAGCTCCTGTTACAGTCATCTGCCAAAAATAAAACTAAATCATCATGAAATAAGTCTTATTATTACTACTTTATGATCTTTATAAATAATATTTCATATGAACATGAATATGGCATGTAGTGAAATTCAGTTAACTGAGACAGTGGTGAAAAAACATCACAAACTAACAGGACAAAACCAAGTTGATCATGATGTTAAACCATCTGGTCCACTATGCACATACAACACTTCCAAACATTATGGAAGCATCATGGGTTCAGCCTGGTTAACACCGTTTAAGACAGAGCAGAGCAAATTATTACTCAGAAATAACAACATCCTTGGGAGGATGTCCAGGTCTCCATGCTACACATTAGCATTCTATGTTTCAGGCAACTCAATCTGTTTATCATGCTACAACTGCTTCACTATTTTGGTCTGTGCAATAGTGGTATAGGAGGTCAGTGGATTATGTACTATGTAGGTACTACAGGCGCTTTGTTGGATATAAAAAAGTAATGTCTCTAAGACCAGAAGAATATTGTCAAGTATTAAAAGAGGAATGGACTTGTGAGGCAGCAATAGAATAATAGTAGTTCACAGAAAGGATATTCTGGAGCTGGAGAAGGTACAAAGATGAGTAACCAAACTAATAAGGGGAATGGAGCATCTTAGTTATGAGTAAAAATTAAAAGAATAAAATATATTTAGTCCCGAGAAAAGACATCTAAGGGGAGACCTGATTCATGATACAAATATATAAATAGCCCCTAGAGAAAAAAAAAAAATTGAAAAAAAGTATTTCATGTAAAACCCCCTTAAAACACAAGGGGTCACTCCCTCCAACATAAAAAAGGTTCAATCCCCAAATCTGACAAGCCTTCTTTATCATAAGAACTGTGAATCTAAGGAATATCCTCCTCACGAGTTGGTCACAGCAGGAACAGGTCAGGGCTTCAAAAAAAAAAAAATATCAAGATGTACAAAATTCATGTTGATACATCTAAACGCCACTTGGGATAGATTTATACCTTATGGGTTCAATTATCTGGATCAATAGGGAAAAACAGGTTTTTCAAATGACCTATTCTCCTCCTTTTCATTGACAAATGATATTGGCTTTTGATTAAACTTGATGGACATGTGCCTTTTTTTTAACCATACTTTGTAACTATGGAGTCACCAATCTTTTAGCTGAACGTTATGGCTTTGAGAAACATACGAACACATACCTTGAACAAATAAAAGTAAAATTTTTAATATATTGATGCTCTTAATTCTTTGATGTTTTGACTGTACTTAACAATTTTTTTTTAACCATTACTGATTAGTTTTCAAGGAGGGGACCTAAACTAAGTTATTTGATTTGGGAGACTGTTGTGCTCCAAAGTATCCATTTAAGTACCCATATCGATTAAAGGTTGGATACACCCCTCTTAACCCTAGCAGCAGGACTCACAGTCTGTTTTCCCTGTTCATCTGCTCGGGGGTCCCTAACAACAGGAGAACGGTTAATAAGCAAGCATATCATAATGTATATGCCATTATGATCAGTCTTTTACTCAATAAGGTAAAAAAAATAGTGACCTCCAGATGAGCCACCAAACTCCCCACCTTCCCAAATAAATCTCCTATAAACAAATCAAAAGCATGGGATTTTAAACATTGCAGTTTAAGAGAAGATTTCATCTAAGACTCTGCTATGCATTTAGTGGCTACTACTCACCTGGGTGGTTATCTGTAGGAAAGTCCTCTATACAACGCTCATCACCCTGCATAAATGTCTTTGTAGCAATAATATTGTACCCATCTTCCCCCTGATTCATAAGCTGTGAAAAAAATATTGTAGAAGTCATCATAGAGTAGAAGTCACAGGTAATGTTATAGATGAGCAGAAAAGATCATTAATTATCATGGGCTCAGCAGGAGTTATCTGAGCCCAATATCTCCTGGAGAAACCCAACCAGCAGTGTCCAGAGCCAGATCCAGACTCCATGTAATGTCTATGGTCAGCTTTATTCCTGCATCTCCTCCATGTATAGGTCATATAATACTGCTGGATAAACAAGACTGAACACAAGACCTTCTCAGCCCTTCTACACATCACAGGGAATATTTGGAGAAACCTTCTCTCCATCTACCTGATAATCCTCTGGGACATCGGGATTTTCTTCCTTACAATCCTGAGGAAGAAGAGGACGGGGACATCTCGCTGGTGTTGTTCTCTGACTGGATGGAACTGGAGGAAACACATACAGTGACTGAATACATTCTCTATATACAGATAATACAGGACGTGTGGATTTAGTCCTGTCTGTTACCTGGTGATGGGAGCGGCTGCTGATCCTCCATCATGACGTCCTTGTACTGATCCTTGTGTCCTTCTAAATACTCCCACTCCTCCATGGAGAAATAGACAGTGACGTCCTGATCTCTTATAGGAACCTGACACATACAATGATACAGTCATCACCCAGATCCCTTCATAGCGTTACTGTATAATGTCCCAGCACTCCCAGCAGTGTCACCTCTCCAGTCAGCAGCTCAATCATCTTGTTGGTCAGTTCTAGGATCTTCTGTACATTGATCTCCTCATGTATCGGGGAGTGCGGTGGGGACTCTGTGATTGGGCTCAGGGTTCTTCCCCATCCTTCAGGGGCCTGGCAGCGCTCACTAGAGGTCTTCTTCACTACTGTGTAATCCTGTGTATGGAGAGATCCATGAATAAATATCACTCCATACATTTCCAGAGTCCTCACCTCTCCATCCATAGATGAGAATGATGTGACGTCATCCCCAGAATCTCTCACCTCTCCAGTAAGCCGGAAAAGAATCTCTAGGGTGAGATGTAATAGACTGTCTGCCATCTTGTCCCTGTCCCTATCCATCCGAGATGGGTCCATCAGGAAAATTATTTTATATAGAAAATACCAACAGTTGGGACCTGAATTGGAAGAAGATAAGACAATGTAAAATCCCACAAATCCCATTTAAAAACACAATAACTGGAGATAATGAGGGTAATCACTGGAGGAGATATGAAAGTGAAGATGATGGATTCTCTCTCTTTTTTGTATGGATTGGAGCAGGAGATTAAAAACTTGTCGGGGCAAAGACAGTCACTATTGGTTGTATAGCTATAAGTATTAAGAAATTCCTTCATTTAATAAGTAAAGTGATACACAATAAATAAGGAAATGCATCTATGAATAAAGCAATAAAATTCTATCCATAGGGTTTAAACTAGTAATGATGGTCACCGCCAAATATAAAAACATAAAAAACTGTAGGTAGAGGCTAACAATCATGTTTAACTGATTTAACAGAGTTTGGGTTTTTTATTGGCTGTTAAAGGATAACTTACCATTCCTCAACGTCACTGGCCTTTACGTGTGAGGACTAACCTCGGGACCAACAGAACCGCATCATACCCCAGGTCCCACTTCATTCATGGTGTGGCCTAACTTCCGGTTGATATCACCCTCGTCGCTCCTGGCACAATGTCACTAACAATAATGACATGGACTAGAAGTGATGCTGTGTCACGAGCGAAGAGGTGAGATCAACAAGAAATTAGGCAACACCAGCTGTGAGGTGGGACTTGGGTGGAATCTAAAAATGGTAAGTTTGGTCGAACAGTTTTAAACAGAACACGGCCCTATTTGAGCAATACTAGTTCTAAGCGATAGATATCATAATTGGAAGAGCAATTGAGCCAAGTCTTGATATGGAATTCTTCTCGTTACATTACTGAGGAAACTATTTTTTGTCTACTATATGGTTCTAACATTTACTCTTCACAAAAAGGCATTTGTGATTAATCCAATTGCCTGAAATCTCACTTATGTTGCCATAAGTATTCAACAGATATAGTTGACTAGAAACATGCTCTTCAAGGTTTCTCCACTTTAAAACATAGGTTTTGGGCAATCAAGAAGGTTGATCTTCAAATGGGGTGCATTTATTAGGACTGGCCATATATTTGGCTCTGGGAACCTGTATAGGGGTTGAGGAAGTTGTATTTACAGTCTCCCTTACAAATACTACTCTCCTTGATCGTATCTTCCTTTTCTCTCTCAAGCATTCTTTCTGGGTTAAACCTCTTACCCTTCTATAAGCATTTAAAATTAATGAAGTTATTCTCTAAGCCTGTATGTATTTGCTTACTTTGCATAAAAATTTAAAGCCACCATTATTGCTATTTGGATTTATGATAATCCTGTCTAAATCTATCATCTGTCCCTTCCAGATAATAATCAAATCGTCAATATACCTCTTTTAGAAAATATATATAATCATCTTCCCAACATTGCCATTTTAATTCTGCGATAAAACTCATAGAATCCTTCAAGAACGATGGTAATTTGACCACCTATCTTTGCAAATGGTGATGAGTTATGACAGATTGGATCCCAGAATTGATAAGCCGTTTGGGAAGATGTTTTTAATATTGATGTACTTTCAGTATGTGGTAGTAAGTAGCCATATGTGTATTGCTCATAGTTAAGAACTTGCTTTAATTTTTTGATTTAAAAAATGTGCTTAAAGGGGTTTTGCCACAATCTTATTTCATACCTCCTGTATCCAGCTCTTCAGCTCTGTGTGCTCAGAAGGGGGGCGTGTGATTTGTTTGAATTGCATATCATGTGACTCAGCAGGATGACATCACCATGACTTTCCACTCTCTAGTGAAAGAAAGGTCTGTTTATGTGTAGAATTGTAAGTAGCTACAATGTAGCCCAGAGGTAACATTTTTGCTTTACAGCACAAGGGCCCTTTTTTTTCTCTTTATCAATGCACGTACCTGATTGAGGGTTCTTTTTTTATTTGCCCTGTTTGACTTATTACTAACTAGTACAAAGGACAGAAGTAGAATGACAGCACCTGGGGTTTGAACACTCAGTAGCTGCCTGAGAAGAGAGGTGATGTTGAGATGGGACCAGGACTGAGGAGCCACCCTGGGTATCCCCTGGAAAAAGGTGTAAAAAAGGGGTCCTAAGGAGCAGAAAAAAAACAAAAACGGTGAGTTTTTTTAATAATGGGGTAAAATTTTAAAATTTTTAATTTTAAAAATTCCCACGTCAATTTGCTTTGGAAAAACCCTTTAATACAAAATTTTGGAATGGTAATGTGGGATCAGAAAGTCCTATAAAATATCTTTGTTATCTGCTAGTCCTCAGTGCTTACATAAGGAAAATAGGTCTTCGAAGGTTGATTTTGAAGGTCCCAAACAGAGAGGGTGGGATAAGAAAGTGCTATTTCCGTAGTAGACAAACTTTTGGTTGGTGATGTATGAAGATATCAAGGGAAGGGCTGAGTCTGTGATGCCAAAGGATGAGACAGTTTGTAACAAGAGGGGGTGGTGAACTGTGTGGAACGCAGAGGTCAGGGAGCAGCACATACAGTAGTAATGTAGAAGATATGGAACACATCTACAAGGAGGGCAGGGTAATGTGAAGGGGCAACAGGCCTGAAAAGGGGGCACAAATATATAGAAAAAAAAAGGGAAACACTAAAAAGGGGCAGGGGTAATGTAGAATTCAGAGGACAGATCTAGAAGGGGGAGCACAGATTTATGCAAAAGGGAAAGGATAGGTCTAGGAGTGGGAGCACAAAGTAATATAAAAGGTAGAGGACAGGTCTAGAAGAGGAAAGAGAATAATGGAGAAGCTTCTTTCAGTTTTTATCAGGTTGCTTTGCAAGGATGCATACTGATTTGAGGCTGACAGTCTAGAGCTGAAATAATTGTGGAGTTATAGAAAAAGAGGGGAGATATGGTAAAAGGTACATAAACTTTGCTTCGAGCCAAACCCCCAAAACCGAGGTAAGAAAAATCCAATTTTCTTTATTGTAACAAAATTTAAAAAATCCGAGACTAAAAAAGCATGTAAAACCCCCAAAAGCGTTTCCCGGGCCGACGGCCCCTGTTCACAGCTTGGAAAAAGGGAAACAAAGGGTCGAGAGTATGCGAATATCAAGACATAAAGGTACCTACCTACATGAGACTGTTATTGGGAGATCAAATGGACTGCACAAATAAACTAAGTGATTCAACGCTTGTTCAAACAGGCTGATGAACCCTACTTTCTGGAGGTAGGTGGAAGTGGTCAAGTGTCCCCCAAACAGTTTGCACTATGTTTGCACTGCAGAGAGATGTTTTACTGACCAACAAGCATTTTCATGCTGATCAGCTGACAATTGATGTTGGGGATGTTAGCTGAAAAAGTGCAGAAATCCGGTGGTGGTTGAAAAAAGGTGGTGGTAGGGCCAGGCGTATGGAGGTTAAACGATCAGTAGATGCAGGCAGAGGGAACTTCGGAAGAAAGGGTAAAAGTGGACTTCAATTAGTTATTGAGTAAGAGACATCTGAGACACCTTCATCATGTTTGTTGCCGGGGCCAGGAGTAAGTTGAAGTCCATCATAAATCGCAGAAGTAGAGGTTGTAGGGGGCAACCAAGTTTCCGATATGGAAAAGTATTTTTTAAATGCTTTATTTTTGTGTCATATTTTTAATGAATTTCCTCCAGGAAATTCATAAGCACCCTGATGTTGGGAGAGTCATACATGGGGACATCGGGTACAGGGAAATTAAATATAGCGTCATATTCATCCCAGGAACCTGGAGATAAATCCTGGTATTGGAGGTCCCTACATGAGACACTGAGGTCACAAGGAAACAATTATGCCATCACATTCACCCCAGGAACCTGGAGATAAATCTTTATATTGGAGAGATGTCCCTACATGAGACACTGAAGTCACAGGGACTCAATAAATATGGCGTCACATTCACCCCAGGAACCTGGAGATAAATCTTTATATTGGAGAGATGTCCCTACATGAGACACTGAAGTCACATGGACTCAATAAATATGGCATCACATTCACCCCAGGAACCTGGAGATAAATCTTTATATTGGAGAGATGTCCCTACATGAGACACTGAAGTCACAGGGACTCAATAAATATGGCGTCACATTCACCCCAGGAACCTGGAGATAAATCTTTATATTGGAGAGATGTCCCTACATGAGACACTGAAGTCACAGGGACTCAATAAATATGGCGTCACATTCACCCCAGGAACCTAGAGATAAATACCCTCATAGTGCAGAGATGTCGCTACTCGAGAAACTGAGACCTCAAGGATACAATAAATAGGGTGTCACATTCCCTTACATGAACCTGGAGATAATTCCTGGTATTGGAGAGACGTCCCTACATGAGACACTGAGGTTAAAAGGACACAATAAATATGGCGTCACATTCACCCCATGAACCTTGAGAGATGTCACTACACCAGTCATTGATGTCCCAGGAATCTGTAGATACATAACAGAGCAACAAACTTAGGAGGGAACAGACCGAGACCCAAGGGGGCACAAAGGGTGGTCTTCCTTAAATTGCAGTAAAAGTGCCTTTGAAAAAATTTTTTTTGGTTTTTTTTAGTTTTAAAAAAGCATCAAAAAAAAGTTCTTAAAAATTCACCTTTGGTTTGTTCACAAGAAAAAATTTGTCAAAAAAATTTTCCATGACCCGAGTTTATTATTTTGTACCGTGTTGCTAGCAACCCAGTAGAAGACAGGGGAAATTGGGGGATAACCTTTAGAGGTGAGGTTTCTTCCCCCACTGACACAAAAACGGTTTTTTCATTTTTTTTTTAAAAAACCTGAAAAACGACTGAAAAGAGGTCCCACAGATTTGTATAGTAAAATCGTTCTGTAGTCTCGTTCTTTTTTGGCTCGTTTTTGTGCTTGTTTTTTTTGAAAAAATTTCGCAAAAAAAAGACAGGGCCGGACAGAAAATTTACTATTGGAGTCTATGTAATGCGCCGTAGGTTTTTTGGCACGTTGTTTGCAAAAATACACAGCAAATATAATGCTGTATATTTCTGTAAAAAAAACAAACCCAAAAAAAACACACAAAAACCCAAAATTATTTTTTTTTAGCAGTTTTTGACAGGCAGTGGGAAAAAAAAACTTTTTTTTTGAAGTTTTTAGGTCTCGTTTTCAGTGGTTTTTTGTCCCGTGCGTATGACCCCACCTAAATTGGTTTTTTTATGGGAAGCTTTTGGAGTCGGCTCTTTTGCCCAAAAATGTTTTCCCAGTAGTTGATATTATTTCCCTTTAGCAAAAAAAAAGAAAACACAAAAAGGGGGGGATGGTGAAGTAAGTCCGAATAAGTAAAAAAATAACGAGTAGGGATGCTATTTGGTTTTGCTGCTATTTTTTGGGACAACATAAATGGTTCCGGGCTTTTGCAATCCGTAACCCGGTCCCGGATCTTCGCGCCCGAGAGTGGAACGCTCATTCGAATCGGATCAAAGGAAAAAAGTGGACCTGGCGCACGTGTAGAGTTTCAGAATAAAAAAGGGTCAGCTAATAAAAGGGAAAGTCTTTTTTTTTTAAAAAAAACAAAAGTTTTTGACCCTCGAAATTAAAAACGAATCACTAAATCCAAACCCCTTTCGCCCTTTTCAAACCGCCTTTCTCAAGGGGGCCCCACTTTTTCCTTTGATCCAGATTATACCGTGTTAGTCATAGAAAGCAGTAGAACAGAGAAGAATCAGGGGATCTCTTTTCGAGGCAGAGTATATTGGATGGGAGCTTTTTCCCAGGGTTT